>VDFB02113921.1:0-13111 GCA_007258455.2 Sequoia sempervirens
AATTTTTTTTCTAAAGTCAACAAAGTGAAGACTATGTTGTTGTAGTCAGAAAAGATCAGAGGAATGCTCTGTATTTCTTTACATTTGAATATATGATCTTATTGTTTGAAGGATAAGTTCAAGTTATATGTATGTTCTCTCATTTCAAGTTTTAGGTGTTGAGGTGAACCACAAGTATGGTTTTCAATGTTCTATCTCAAGAGTGTGTTTTCTTGGGTTACAAGGGTTGTTGGATTCAAAGTTTTTATTTGTGCGAGCATAATGTAGCATAACTTTGTGAAAGTAGTGTATGAGAATGTTTATGCATGTCATATAATGCTTGTAAAGTGATATGCATGATGTTATTTGGTCTCTCCAGTATCACTTGTGGTTTGGAGTTGATGCATGGAAGGTTAAGTGTTTGTTGGGCTGACTTGGAATGTTGAGGTTTTTGCACCAAATCTTTGAAGTGTATCCTATAATGGAGGTGTGTGCTAAGGTAAAATAGGTCTTGATTATCTCCTATTTTGGACCACATTTGATTCTCTCTTATCATGGATGTTTTAGGAGTTGAAAGTAATGGCTATTTAACATTTCATGTTTACACATTTAATCTTGGCCGATAAGGAGAAAATTTTTGAATCTTACGAAGGATACAAATAAAAGGTCAAGTTTGTTGCAAAAAATTGAAGGGTATGTAATGTGTGAAGATGTATGTGTGAGTGCATGTGTAATGCAGTGTGTTGAAAGCAGTGAATTGAAGGTAGTAGAGGTTTTTGAGCATATGTCTTGAAGATTATGCCACCGTGAAGAGTGTTGCAGTGATGATCAAGATCGGTGGATTATGTCAAGTATTTTATACTAAGGTTGTAGCTTCTTTTTATAAGTGTTGTAATTTGTAGGGAGTTGTAGCTTCCTTTGGTTGAAGCAATAAAAATTATGTTTTAGGGATTTGTAGCTTCCTTTGGGTTGTAGCCAATGAAACCTTTTGTAAATCCCATTTTTATTTGTCATATTGCATTTGCACAATAGCTCCAAGCAACTTGCTCACTGTGGTTTTTCTCTTTTATGGTTTTTCATGTAAATCTATTGTTATGGTTATGTGCTTTTGCATTTAAATTACACTTGATACTTTATCTATTTGAGGCAATAATTATTTTTTGGTTGATAAAGTTGAATTGGATAAATTTGAGGGATATACTGATTCATCCCCCTCTTAGTATATCATATTTTTCTAACAATTGGTATCGGAGCTAAGTTCCTTGGTGCAACCTAACAACTGAAGGTAGATCTTAGATTATAACACATGGCTCAAAAAGATTCCTCTTCTAAAGTGTCAATATTTTATGGAAGCAACTATACCTTTTGGAGTGTAAGGATGGAAACTTATCTCACTTCACTAGAGTATGATGTTTTGAGAGATGAAAAGGATGGTTATATTGAACCTAATCATCCTATTATAGATGATAATGAAAAGAAGGCCCATAAAAACAATGCTAAAATAAAGAATGTTATCCTAAGTGGGTTAAAAAAATTAGAATTTGTTAAGGTTGTGTAGTGTAAGATAGCCCAAGAGATATGGGATAAACTCAAAAATATCTATGAAAGAAATGGCAGTGTAAAGAAAGAAAAATTACAATCTTATAGAACAATGTTTGAGAACATGAGCATGAAAGAAGATGAAAACATCAATATCTATTTTCTTTGGGTGGATGAAGTGAGTCAATGGAATTAGAGGACTAGGTGAAGAAATAAATGATTTAGTGGTTGTGAAGAAAGTTCTTAGAACTCTCCCTCACCAATTTGATTCAAAGGTTTTTGCCATTGAAGAAGCTAGAGATTTGATGAAACTTACCATGGAAGAGTTGTTTTGGTCTCTGACTACTTATAAGATGAGAAACAAACTTCAAGATACACACAAAAGAGAAGTTGATTTTAAAGATGTGAAGAAAGAAGGAACATCTAGCTCACCCAGTGAATCTAAGGAAGAAGAAGCAAACTTTGTGAAAAAGCTGAAGAAGAGATCAAGAAAGTGTAAAGGTAAACTACCTTTCAAATGTTTTAAATGTGGAAGAATTGGTCATTATTCTTATAAATGACCTTTTGGAGAAAGTGAAAATAGCAGCAATGGTTTTAAAAGGAACAAATTTAAGAGGAACCTTCTTTCCAAAGAAGACTATAGCTCCTTAGAAGAAGCAAATCAATACTCATCAGATGATGAAAGAAGAGAATCCCTATTCGTGGCCACGATGATCTCTAAAAATTTAGAAAATATTGTAGAAGAAGAAGAAGGTGAAGATGATTTTGAAGGTGAACTTATCTTTGTTCTTGAAGACTTGGAATGTACAAGGAAGGAGAACAAAGAACAAAAGGCCCTAATTGAATCCAAGAAAAATGAATGCGCAAAACTTGAGAAAGAAATCTAGTTACTCAAAAGGGAATTGGAGAAAGAAAAGTTTGGAAATCTGAATAACCCTGAAGAAGCAGATTTCATTCCAATTAGGCCTCAAGAAAGACCTTTTTCATGTAAGAAGATTTTTCAAAAATAGGTTCAATCATGGATTTTTGGGCTGTTGTTTCATTTGCAATAAGTATGGTCACAAAGCTATGGATTGCAAATTTGAAATGAGTACAAAAAATTTGTAAGTAGGAATTATCTTGCTTCACTAGTGGATGCCAATGTGATATGTCAAATCTACAACAATATTGAACATATAGAAAAGTATTGCAAAAGTATATTGACAAAATCAGTAACTCAAATGGTAGATATACTTGAGCAAGTCAAGGAGAATGACACTTCCAAAAGAGAGGAAGCAAACAATGCTACTTTTTCCTTAGGATTGTTTGGTTTATGAGATTTTTATTTTTTCGTTTTGGTCTTGGAGGTGGGGTTTCACTGCAAAACCTCCTTGGATTTTCATTTGTTTGGTATTAGTGATAGTTGTTATTATTTGAAAATCCTTTTGTAATATTTCCTAACTTCTTAAAAATGATTGTTTTCTATTTCCAAAAATAAATTGTATGATCACTTCGAAAGAGAATGTAAATTAAATATAATTAATAATAAAAAAGTTATAATTATTATCATTATAATAAGGAAGCTTATCCCAAAAATCACTTTTATTATAAAAATATGTTTGGTATTTAGATTTAGGTTATTCTAATCACATATATAGGAAAAATGAATTTTCTTACAATAGATAAAAGTTCAAATCCAAGAAAAGTTTGGTGATGACAAATCGCTAAAGGTTGTAGAAAAAGGAGTTATGGGAGTGAATTTAAAGGTGTGAAATTTTTTAATGATATTTATTACATTCCATAGTTATAACATAATTTTTAACTGTTGGAAAATTGTTTGAAGAACTACAAAATGGTGTTTAAAAATAAAAAATGTACAACCTATAGTAAGATTGAAATGAATAGAGTTGTTAAATTTATGCCTGTGTCAAATAATAGAATATTCTTTGGAAAATATAGAAATAATCTTGAAAATATGACACAATGAAAATAATTTTCAAAAATCTGAAAATCCTTGTTATGTCACTCATATGCTAATGAAAATTGAGTTGGGTGTGCGAAGACGAAAGAACTGCATCGCCAAAGTGGAAATTAATGGTAAACACACTGCACAAGAAATGACCCCTTCAAAGGCACGCAGGAAATGGTCATAGTTAATGAATAAAGCAAGTAAATTGATTGTCGACTAATAAATCAAGTCCATTGAACGTTGAATGATTAACATGGATCCTATCTAAGGAAATATTGGATTCGATGTGTTCGCTCTCTAACAAAATACTCCTCTTGTCTCGAAGTGAGACTGCCATTTACAAAATAAAGATGCAGTTATATGAATACATAGCTTTTATTCTAAGTGAAATATATTTTAGACTATGTAAAGTATGGATTAAATTTATTTTATAAATTAGTTATATTTAATTAATATTATGTATATATTAAGAGAGGAAGTCAATTTGAATCCAATTTTTTATATGTATAATTAATTTTTTGTATGTATATAAATATGTCAACCTTTCATATTTTATAAGTGTGTTTTACTTTTTAAATAATAATATTCTTGTAAGAAGTATAGAAATATTTTGTTTGAGTATATGGTGTATATATAATGCAACTATCACTTCCAACATTTTTTGAAAGTTCTAAGAAAAATATATAATTATAGAGAATGCTTAGCTTCTAAGCTAATCTAGATAAATTATATAATATTTCAAAATATGGAATACACTTTGTGGCTTAGCTATACTCATTTAATGTTACATATAGATTAGGAGAGGGGGTCAAGTTTATAATTTCAACATCCTCTAGTGTCAATTTACTTTAAATTCAAACATGTGAAATATTACGCATATATAGTTGTATATTTAGTCTAAGATAAAATCAAGTTAAATCATTGCACCCTATAAAATTTCATACTTCAAATCTCATTCAAAACCTACATGAATTGAATATTTCCCTCAAGGGTTAAAGATAATGATTGCAACCATAAAACCTATTTTTCATATCAAGAAACACTATTTTCAATTGGAAACTTAGATCTCTAGCTAGTTGCCTTGAGAAGAGTAAAAATGAGCCACCTTGGTCATTATAGTGTGGAGATTTATATTAAAATCATAAAATTGATAGTGTCTTACTTTTCTGAGTTTCCTAATTAAAATGAATGTCATAAAATTAATTTGGCAAATTATAAAAAGAGATGTTAACATAAGATGTTATAAATCCAATGTATGAGAGTGCTATAAGATGCCCATAAATCTGAAGGATGTGTGTATTATAAAAACTATGGATTGCATCATAGGTGTAATAATTAGAATTGGTAATTTCATACTTTCTTTAGTATAATATAAGGGTCTATTAATTTGAATTGGTAATTTCACATTTTCTTTAGTAAAATATAAGGGTGTATTAATTTGAATTGATAATTTCACATTTTCATTAGTAAAATACATAAGGGTGGGACCTCAATAACACTATTAGTTGTATTTTTATAATTAATTTTAATTTAAATTACAAATATTTAATTCCCTTATTATCCATTGGTTAAGATTGGTACATCTTTTATCCTTATCCTATTTTAAAGCTATCTAGCTTTGTAGATGTATGACTAACCTTCTTGAATTAAGAACAATGTATACTATACTAAATGAATAATACCATAACAATATAGTGTCATAAGGATGTCACATTGGTGATGATTAACTAAGAAAAATAATTAAATACTTGGAAAATGATGCCACAAACCAATCAGGAACATGCCCAATCACAACAAAAGGTGAAAAACAAGGTACCACTGGAAACTGATCTTGAACACTCTCCAAACACTGAGATGGGGTGACAACAATTGTACCACAACTATCATCAAATAGGAGAGATATACCCTCAAATGTGTCCTCCAAATCTAAAATTTGAGATTCCATGAACAATGAACCAATGTCTAACAAATAAGAATCCCAATCAGGAACACATTGAGATTCTGGTTGTGATGAATCACTGGATGTATTCAATGAATCATCAGCACAAAATGAATGATCCTATAGAATAGGAATGATAGGAGTCTTAATCAATGACTATGCACAATGAATCATTAAAGGAAAAGTTACATCAACTATCTTTGATGGAGAAGAAGGAGCATCTAAAGAACCGTCGCCATCCTCATCTAAAGACTCAAAGTATTCCAAAACTTTAAACTCCTACATAGTAGTATGATCATAGGGTATCCTGTCTAAAAAATGAAGAGGCACAAGACAATCTGAAATAGGATCATCTGGGAATGGCTAAGTATCAGGATCTCCATGTATTTCCCAAATTTTAATACAAAGAGTATATGGACACTCAAAATGATCAATAAAATCCAAGGTGACATCATCAATATGCATTGTAATAACTCCTAGGACATGATCCCTTTTGCAAGTTCATGCAAATTTATTACCATCAATACCAAGAAGGGGAACAAGATTTATAGGCATGGAAAAAGATGAAGCCATCTCAAGTTCTTCTATATATCATTTCTCCATTGTGTAATCCCCATACTCTACTATGACAAAACTCCAAAAAAACAAAGACAGTAACCTTCAACAACAAATAGAAACTCTGAAATAATGCAAATAAAGCGAAACCAATATTGAACTTAAATGGATTAAAAGAATCACCAAATAGAAAATATGAGATAAATTCCTCAACCATTACAAAGGTGTTGAAAATACCTTTCCGTTGATATGCGGTTTGCGAAAATCAGCCTTTGTTTGCAAAAGTTATGCAAAAATGAAAAAAAGGCCTATAGAGACACTTTGGAATCTCTTGAAGCTCTCGGTCACACCATACGACCACATAATGCAAAAAAGCTAAAAAAATAAGCCTCTCAGGCCAAGGAGACTCCAAATCACCAAGTTCAAGCACAAGGAACCAAGTCATGCCAACAAGTGACCAATCACCATAAAGCAAGATAACCTCTCGTGAGACTTTCTCACACCAATAAGAGGGACTGCAAATCTTTTTAAATAGAAAAAAATATTCTATCATTGCTAATGTGGGATAATGTTTCCATCAAAACAACTTAAAAAAAAACTTTAGGCCCACACACTTTCATGGTCAACATGAAACCCTAAATAAATAGGGAAAACTTTATAAAATATAAAGTTTATCAAAATGTGTAGTTGTACCATAGAAAAAAGGAAACTTGCTTGATCTGATGATAAATTGGAGGCCTTGATTTGGTGTTGCAAGTTTTTTTCATGTCCACACTAGGTCTTGGACCCTTGCAAATGCATTTAACAATGTCTTGTAAAGGTGTTGTAAAGTGTTGTAAAGGACTTTCACACTTTTCTAGACTTAATGAACCCATTTTCCCCTAATTCAACATTATAAAATGTATTTAAATGCATCTTAACATAAATCTAGAAGGCTTGTAAAATAAACTTAATGTTAAACTAGTGTTGTAATGTGTCTTACACATTCACATTGGTTCTTGTGCTTTCTTAGGCTATGTGGACCTCATTTTAATGTTGTAAAGTGTATCTAATCACACTTTCACATTGAATTTTGTGTCCCAATCCCTAATTGACCATTACATCATCACTAATAGGCCCGTATTAACCCATATTGTGCATCTTGAGGCTTAAATTGATCAAATAACTGACAAAGTCATCACAAAAACCTTATTTCCTTATTTCTTGGCATCTTAGCTGGAAAAATGACCCTCATGGGACCCATTCACCATCCATGGTAAATCAGTCCCATCCAGGTGGGACCTATTCGCCATGGGTGGTGAATGAGTCCCATTTGGGTCGATTTTGACCTTTAAGTGGGAAAAACTAAAATTTAAGTTTAATATTATTTTTACATGTTGGCCTTAGGGATCCAATTAACAGACAAATAAGGTGAATTTCCTATAAATCAAGTCTCTTAACCCTGATTTACATCTCTTAACTCATTCACAAACCATTCCTCATTATTCATCCATAATTCTTCCATCTCAAGTCAAACAAGTTAGGGTTTCATCATTTCATGTTATTAAGATAGCAATTTTCATACATTCAAGGGAAGATTCTTCATATTTTGTTGTAGAAATTCAAGATAAAACATCATGGCAAGGTATCGAATCCATTTTTTCTACTTCATTCCATTTTTTCTCTATTTTGGTTTAATTACCTAAAAGGGGTTTGACCAAGTCAAACCCCCATGCCCTAACATTCACCATTTCTCTCTCCTGTCTTTTGTGTTTGCAGATTTAAACATCTTGGAGGCTTATAAATTATTGAATATTGCATTGATTTATTTTTTTAAGTCTTCTCTTCATTAAACAAGTCAAAATATCAACAAAAACTCACTTTCAGGTTCAGAAATTAGAGTTTCAAAAGTGGACACCTGTAGAAAGCCAAATTGTAGATTGGGAGCTCCTGTTTCCTCTTTTGGATCTTCAAAAATTAAAAAGTGGACTCATTCACCACTAGTGGTGAATGAGTCCCATTTCCAAGCCTGAACAGGGATTTCTGCATTTCTAGATACTCTTTTGTCTAAAACAGGTTTCGAGTCAGTTTCACAGAACTAGGACTAATTCGCCCATAATGGAAAATGAGTCCCAGTAGGCTAAATTTCCACCATCAACAACATTTCAAATGTCATTTCCAACCTCCTTCAATATGTCAGGTGCACACTTTCAGTTTCATCCATTTTTGTTACAGTTTGCATTCATTTCTAGGTATTTTTGCATTACACAATGTGTTTTCAAACAAGTTGTTTTTCTTTAATTTCCATTCAATAATCAATCCATTTTATCAGTTTATTGCATCAATATCATTGAATTTAGGCATAATTTCATCATACATACATTAGATTGAGTGAACCACCTTATATTTTGGGTGTGGGATCTATCTCTTTTCATTAGGTGAAAGACCATATTTAAGCAAAAGAGACATAGCATTTCACACTCCTTTAAAATATATGGTTCAGTAGCCACCAATTCCAAAAGGAAAAAATGTGGGAGAAATGAAAATGACTCCAACAACAAGGAAATGGCATCCTCTCTCAAATAAATTAGCCTGCAACTTCACCAAAAAAAAATGGTCGCAACCTCTAAAGGAAGAAACGTGGTAAATCGAGCCTGCCTTTGTTTGAATTGGCTCCTCCAATCACATATTTCAGTGCCTAAAAACTTAATTGTTGCTTCCAAGCAAAGATACTTGTGCCTCTTCAATAGAAATCAATCTTTGAAAAGAAATCAATTCACCAGTGTTTTATCCCTCATAATCTCCAAATGGCATTGCTTCTCAGTGAAATTTGCATCCCTACATAGAGGTAATACATGACCTCCAATTAGAAACAACAATGCCTCCACTCAGAAAAGCTTAAACATGCACCCCTTCAATAGTGGATCCAGCCCCAGATTGATAAAAAAATGCACCAAGTATGAATAAACAACAAAGAAAATCACCAAGTCTCCTCTGGAAATTGTTCTTCCCACAGAGGAAAATACACGCCTCTAATGATTACAAAATAAACGCTTCTTCTCCTTTAAAAAAAATCGCAGCCTCTAGAGGTTTTAAACGACTTTCACTACAAAATTCATAACCACCAAATAGGAATTTTTTGCCTCTCTTCAAACTAAAAAATGCCTAACAAACTCCTCCACATAGTAGCAGAATCAATCGCCCCTTCCTTCAAAATGAAATGAAAGCCTCTAGTACAGAGATACACCTCCAAAAATTGGGCCACCAATTCAGAAATTAAAAAATGTGCTCTCAAAAAAAGAGAATCGCAGTTCAACAAGGCAAAACGCCTAGGCACAGGAAAATAAATAAATAATAAAAAAAGAGGCAATTTTTAAATTTTAAAAATTTCAAATGCCAGAACAAACGATTTCAAGTCTCCAAAGAAAACTCTCCAGGAAGGAGTTGTAGATTGGGTGGCTCTGATACCATGTTAGACCAATCAACCCAGGAAATCCATATGTAGAAAATACCTTCACAAATAGGAGAGAAGCACACACTATTTCATGAGAAAATAGAATAAAAATGAGATAATTAAATTTACATATGGTATAGGCTTTTAAAGTCATGAAAAACACAGATGGGTGAAAAACTACCCTATGGGAAAAAACCACCTAAAGAACCAATGGATAATTAATCTAAATGCAAGCCTAAGTAAACGTAAGTGTAAATATGCTATTTACTAACATAAATTATAATTCTTAATCATCCAAAATAACACTTCTAGATATTGAGTGGATGCAAAAGAATGAGGGTCGAATTGGAGGAAGTATTTTGCCACAAATAGAAATACATACTTTTAAAGTTTAACCAATAATACAAAAAAAAATATTTTCTATATTTATTTAAATTTAACAAAATATATTTATTTTTAATAACTATAATAAAAATATATCAATATAGTAGAAATATGTATATAGAAAGTTAAACCTAATAAATGTTTAAAATATAATTTAAGAGTAATTTTATTAAAAGATAAGCACTTATTTTTTACACATGTAATATTTCATTCTTATATATGTCATAATCACTAAATATGCAATAACATATCATATTCATCATATTGAGGTATTTAATATACAGTGAAAGAAAGTTAATATTTTCTTAACTATGAATAATTAAAGGGGATTATTTATTAAGCTTAATGTTAAACATTAGAGTTAGGTTAGATTTACATTTATTGAATCATATTAATATTAAAGTAAAGATAATTTTACTTTTAGTTTATAATTTTATGTTTTTGATTAGATTAGTAGGGAAGGGCTCTGATCCTGTACAAAAAGAAAAAAAATAGAGCCAAAAAGCTCAGCAAAATAGACTGGCCAAGCATAGCCAACCAGAGAGAAACGAGAAGAAAAGAACCAAAAAACCAACCAGTAGCAAGGAAGGAGCTACAACCAAAACGCCAGTCATGAACAATAGTAAAAAAGAAACTGTTCAAGCAAAAGAGCTTGAACCCAATAAAGCCTCTCAGGGTGTGTTAAACGAAACCATGACCTTAGAATTACGATTCTTCTTCCTATGCATAGTTGTCCAAGAAGAATATGAAACTAAAATTGAGAAATTTTGATCAAAAGGGGTAGACTCCCTTCTAGAGTTGTAGACAAAAGGAACAACTAATACTTCAGGTGTAGCATCTGAAACCAAACCTGAAGTAGCAAGATTTACAATATCATTTTCCAAATTGGGAGCAATAGGGGCCTCATGGGAGGAAACAGACACAAAATTAAGAGCAACCATGTCCAAAGACCGTGCAATAGTAACCACAGGGGAAATAACATCCACCTCAACCAAAGCAGGTGGAGTAGTATGAACTTGCACAGAAGAAGCCTGTAGAGGAGCAGTGTTAGCAACAACAGTAAACCGCTACTCAGAAGGAGAAGAAGGCTCCTCACTATCAGAAGAATATTCAGCATCAAGGAACATTGTTAAATGTTTTGGAAGAGATTTCTTCCACTAGGTGAAGGAAGAACTAGGATGATCCCCACGAGGACAGTCCTAAGCTAGGTGGCTAGTAGCAAAACATCATCTATAGTGAAAAGGGATACCTTCATCATCCACCAATTGAGACTAGGACCAACCATTAACCTGGAGTACAACCTCTCCAAGTAAATCCTGAGATAAATCTATTTCCACCAAAATTCTTGCAAAAGAGGTGTGAGTAAAATTCTTGAAAGCAATGTCTAATTTCAAAAATCTACCAACAACATTTCCAATGTCCTCAAAAGCAGAGGAGCACCAAAACTGTAAGGGAAGATACGACAACCTCACCCAAACATAAACATGCATAACATTAGTAGGCTCATTCAAGAGGTTGAAGGAATGAACCAAAGGCCTTATGGATAGGGGATGAGAGTCCCATTCCCAAAGTCCATGATCCAAAATTTCCTATCTGTCTTCAAAAGAGAAGAAGCCAACTACAAAAAAACCCTTTAGTAGAAGGATAAATGTCCATCCTACTTTCCACCAATGGAGACCAGTGGTTGGAAATCTAGAGATGCAGGTCAGAGAGGGGAGGCCACCATCGATAGAACCTACAAATTAGGGCAGTTTTTGAATAGGTGTCAATAGACAACTTTGCCCAGAGGGATAACATGGGCAGAGCCAGCACAAGGCAAAGGTTGTATAGAGCCTGCCCCAACAATCTTTTTTCATACCGCATCCACAAAGGAGGACTAAATAGGTCTCTTTGTAGCAAAAGAACCCTCACGGAACCCATCCAAAGGTCGCTTTGAAGTAGGAAAACACTCATAGAGCCCAACCGTAGGAGAAACCAGGTCCGCCTTAGCCCCAACCACCAATGAAAAACTCAGCGAAGGCGTAAGGTCCATAACTAAGTCACAGCCGCATGGTGAAGCAACAGGCAGGACTGTCTTAGAGGGGCGGCAACAACAGTTAGGAGAGTAGGAGGATTTCAAATTAGCCACAGGGAAGGAGATGCCAAAGGAACTATACATTGTTTTTTTATAATTTTATGTTATTCATGGAAAATTTATGTAAATATTTTTTATAAAAATAAATGCTAAAATTAAAGGTCAATTAGTTTAACTTTGTTCATAATTTTTTTTAAGAATATATAAAATAATATATAATAAACTTCAAAATAGTTAAATAATAAAAATATTTGTCATTTTAAACAATAACTTAATTTTATAAAAATATCATTTGTTACTAATTTCTCATATAATTTATAATATTTCATAATTATATTTATATTATGAAATATAAGTTAGATAGAGATTTTATATTATGAAATCTAATTTTTAGATGTAGTAATTTCTTAATGAACTTAGAGTATATTATCTCAGTGAGATTAAAAGATTTTTTTATTAATCTCCAAATCATATTTGGATTCTATGTTGATAATAGATATGAAAGTATTGTAGATAGCATAATCTATGAAACACGTGTTTTGAAGATATAAACAAATATAAAAAATAATTATAAAATTATGAGAAAAAATAATTTTATAAAAAAGTTGGTTTATTAAAAAAATTAGAATTTAAAAAAATGATGATTATACAATTTATATTATTGAACTTGGACTTTATTATGAAATAAAAAATATACAGTTTAATTGAGAAACACTCAATTCAACAATAATTTTTTAAAATAAAAAAATTCAAAATGTGTAAGGTACAAAACAATTCCAAAGAGAAAGAACCTATAGTGCATTCCATTGAAATTAGGTAGAAAATATTTACTATTAATGAAGAATCATTTATCCCTTATGAATGATTTACAAACAACATTAGGAGTAATCAAATACATAATATTATTATTACTTATTATTTAACTAGTAGGATCTCAAACATGACCAACCCTCTCCTAAACCATTGTCATTATTAGATAAAAAAAAATTAATTAAAAAAATTAAACATGAAACCGTTGTATTAGAAGATATATAAGAACAATATTAAATGCCTCTTAAAAATAAATTAATAAAAACACTATACATTATTGTTATAATCACATGTTTCTTCAGTCACAACTCTAAGTGTCACTATATAATAAATTGTTTGATATTTTTCTTAAATTATGTTTGTCCTTTCTTCAAAATTTGGAATTAGAAATTTTTAAATCATTTAATCTAAAAATGAATAAAAACTCTCAAAGTTATACTTGGCATAATG
>VDFB02113922.1:0-25794 GCA_007258455.2 Sequoia sempervirens
TATTATAATAACACAATTAATTGCTAACCATCTAATTATTAATGCATATCTAACTACAACAATAAACCAAAACATAAAAGGAATCATAAAATCTCATAACACATTGACACCAAGATTTTTATGTGGAAAACCCAAAATGGTAAAAACCATAGTGAGGATTAACTCACAATAAATTATAACTGGTTACAAGATATTACATGGTTCACTGCTAGGACACACTGTCCTTGAAAGGCTCACAACCTGAATACAAAATGGCTTACTGCCAAGATACAAAAGTATGGATCATTGCCAAGAGATGAACTAAAGAAGTACACCTTCAAAGTGCTGAGATCAGTTCTGGTTAAGCTTTGGAAAACCAAAATCCTACTCCAGTTGCAGGTATACAATAATTATCAATAACTTCACACTATAACACTTGTTGCATAGCTCACATTACTGTTCACACATACTACTACTTCTATCCATCACACACACACACTTGTTTTATAAATATATACAACTATATCTTGCTTCATCAATTAGGCCGACCTAATTGAATGTGAACACACAAAATTCAAAGTGACTTGTCATCCCAATTCAAAAATATTTTTGGCACGCTAAATAAAATGTATCATCCACAAATTAGGTCGGCCCAGACCTAATAAAGAACACTTTAAACATTCATAAGACAAGTAGTTCTTAAACCTTTTGGCCAAAAGAATGTCAAACTTCTACCAATTAGATATCTTAGCCGAATCAACCAAAATTGTTGATGATGGAGGTGGTCCTGACAAGGTTAAAATAGACAAGTGTCACCATCTCGTGCAAATTATTATGACATGCGGTGGCCAATCACAACATTTGGTTCACCTAATTCATTGCCCGAATACGAGATCCTCCGAATAAGCATGTGGCAACATTTCACTGCCTGTGTGAACCTTTATCTCTCACCGCTGAAGACTTGCGCCAAGGCTACATGTGTTGAGTGTGTAGAGCTCTATCCAAAAGTGGAGGAAATGATCACCAGCTGGGCACAAAAGAGATGCGTGGCAGCATTTCGCTGCCCACGGTCGTTGTTTCATCCTCTTGCTGAAAGATTTGCGAAGAGTAGACATGTAGCAAGAGTGCATCCCAGACAATAATTATGGGGCCCACCAAATTTCTTTAGGAATGAAAGCTTCGTGACACTTGAGTGGAGCCTGATGAAGAAGCAAAAAGGAACGACCAAAAAATGGCCCTCAGCTACGACACGTGGAAATATAGCAGGGATTCCTGAGATGCAAAGGAAGGGAAACCCTCAAGGTGCGCAAAGAAAACACGTGGAGAGGAAATCGGACCTTAACAAAAGGCCAAGTGGATTTTCTGTGATGCGCAGGCCGATACTTAGAGTAAAATATACCCGAAGGGAGCTCGTTGAATATTTATTCACAACTTTTTGTGACTATCAGGGGTGTTTCGCTTGAGGAATGGAGAACACAAAATTTCTCTGGTTTACAAACTAGAGCACCATTTCATTAGGTAACAGAATCAAAGATTGGAAAGAGTTTCCTACAGAGGTGACCATTCATCCTCAGATGGCCTTACTATGTTGTGCAAATTTTCCTGTGCTCCGCTTAGATCAATCATTTTTTTATGAGGTAGCGCATTAGGTAAACTGGCCCCTGCTTCACAATGAAACAATAGCTGTGCAAGCAGATGAATAATTCCGTCAATGTTGGTTGCGGTGGGAGGATGACTGAAATCCTTGAAAGCATCCAGATCATTCTCCTTCTCTTCAATTCTTTCTGCAATCTGCTCAATCATAGGAATAGAACCATTCTCAAGGATCGGGGACAGAAAACCCATCCTATTCAACTTGGAGAAACTCTCCTGCATGTTTTCCATTGTCTTGCTCAGAGTAGCCATGGCTACTTTAGTGTGCTGGAAGGCAGAGTGGCAATGGATAAACTCATTTGCTATCTAGGTAGCTGCATCCTGATCCTCAATCCCTTCGTTGGCAAGGTCTTCATTAGAGACTGAGTATAGCTCGGTGAGCAGATCTTTTTCTTCCATAACCTTTTCCAAGATAAACCATGGGAACTACTCAATCATATCATGAGCCTCCTAGCTCAACTTTGATACTTTGGCGATGAATCAGAGGGTGGGCTGCAGTGCTAGGCAAAAAGTTTTAATTTTTTCCCAGTGAGAAATGTTCAATTGCCTAACCAACAGAGTAATATCCAGTTGTGTAGGAGAAGACAAGAGAGAGCTTTTAAGAGAAGTGATCTCTACGTCTTTTGAGTTAATGGCCTCAACCAACTCTACCCTTTTCCTCTTCTTAGACGCTAGTTGCTCTGCAGAGCTTCTCATTTCTTTATTCCAATTTTTCTCGGCTCAGGAGTGATTTGCTAAATGCATGTCTAGAGAGGACTTTGTCTCTTGAAGCTCTTGTTCTAATTGAGCCTTTAGACCCTCAAATTCAACCTCTTTTTCTTGTAACTTCTGCTCATATTGAGCTTGCTGGTACTCCAAAGCCTCATTCTTTTATGTTATTCCTTGACTATACTCAAGGTGAAGCCACTCCAGCTCTTCATTCTTTAGCTGTAAATTCTGCTCTGCCTCCTAATTCTTAGTACACAACTCATTTACCATAGTAGGGTTGATAGTCTGAACCTTCGCAAGTTCACCCTAAATTATGTTCTTCTCATTCTCTGTTGCCAGTGCCCTTTTTGTCATATGTGCAACATTCACCTCTAGGGATTTCTCTTTTTTCTCCAAAAATTTAGCCCTTTCCTTTACTGCTTTAAGTTGCTCATCCTTTTTCTTTAGCTGGCGACCAGTTTTAAGGAAGTCAGAGGTGACCACCTATTGTGTTTCCTCCATAATCTCAACCTTATCTTGCAGTTGGGCCACCTTCATGTCAAGCCCTACCGCATATATTTCATAGTTTCTGGGCACATCTCCCCCTGCGGTTTGGTTACTCTTGGGTACATGGTTGCAAACTTCAGCTCTTGTCGGGTTTCATCATAAAGAGTTTGTATTTTTGGCTCCGCAAAAGCATTGTCATCCTTTTCCTTGCACTTTTGTATTTTACTTGCACGTGCTTCCTTTCCGCAATCAATCTGCGCCATGGATTTGGCTGGCGACTAAACTAGTCCGCCTGCGAAAGGAGCACCATAAGGTAGGGAATATGGATAGGTAATTCTGATAGGCCCGAGCATTTGCTTTTGCTGGAGAGTGATAGTTTGCGGGGAGAAGTGAGGCACATTCCAAAGCTTGGTTTGAGAACTAGTAGAAGGGCTTGCCACTTGCCATAGCTCAATTGGTGAATTGACAGAAGGGCTCATGGGCTGGAATGGTGAAGGAGTTGTCATTGTGGAGTCAGTCTATTGTGATAGAAGAGGATCTGCAACAATAGCAGAAGGAGGGGTGCCCACAGAGGGAACACCTTCAGAAAGTGAGGAAAGGAGAGCTTGAGTGGCAAAAATTGGTATAAGGGTTCATGAAGGAGTAAAGCCGGGTGGAGTGGTCTGTGAGAATTGGGCGAAAGCTCCTGCATGTGTTGGATTAAAAGTGGAAAATGGAGGGCCAATACTCATGGCAGGGATTGCCCTTGAGACAAGGATAAATACCAAGGATTGAGAAGCAAGAGAAGAAGGAGCGAATTTTACCTATTGACTGGTCGATGGCAGCTCTAAAATCATTAGCGACTCTCCCTTAGCTTCGGGCTCTTGGCTCGCTGAAAGTACCTATCTTCCGACGGGTTCTTGCGAACCCTCTCTGATAATGGTCTCCGTACACTACTGTTTTGTGGGCTGGGCTTCCCTAGCTTCGACAATTACTATTGACTGTTGCTGTAGTATCTTGGCTTCCTTAGCGGCCCAAGTGAGTGTATGTGAATCCCTCGATACATTAAACCGCACATTAGTGGCTACATAGGTGGGTTGTTCAGAGCTTTTCTCCTTCGGCGTGGAGGACACAAAAGTTGCCGCTTCCTCTTCCTATTCTTCAGACTCATCCTCTGGGTCATCGCTCTTATTGATGCTAGAGTCTGGGATGGGATGGTCTTCATCCCACCATTTTTCAAATTCCTTGTCCTCCTTCAAGCTCTCATAAGGGGCATCTAATTGCCCTGTTTCTTGGTGATACTTCCAGAAAGCTTATATCTTCTCATCAGTCTACTCCTCATCCTTCCACAACTTTTTGTACATGGCATGTTCCATCTGGACATTATCTTTGGCCACTGCCACAGCAAAGTAGAACTTTTTCCATGGCTCTTTGTTATCTTGTGTGGGAATATGCGCTAGTTCAACAAAATTTTCATCTTTGTTTGCCCACAGGCTACACCACTTTTCCCAGTAAGGTCGAGGAACATGAGTAACCTTCATGTGTGGCTCCAATAGGTCATTGAAAGGGTTGTAATCCCATTTGTCACATACCAAAACCAACCCTAAATGAGCTAGTTTATCTTGCAATAACTGATTTGATTGCTTCTTTACCAGAGTCACCATTTTGAAATTCTTCGGACAAGTGAAAAATCCTTTTCTCTTGACACTTGGGCTGCTATAGAAGGTAAAATAAATGATACATGCATACCTATACATTTCAAGCATGAGCACCCTATCTGTGATTGCATGCTGGGAGAAGGAAGGGTTGACTAGTGAAGCCCCGCATCCGAAGAATTGTGAAATCTGTTCCTATGAACCAATCACAAGTAGGAGTGAAACTCTGCATATATTTGGTCTAATCCTTGTTGATCCAGACTATGTCACCCCCTCCTTTTAAATCTTGCAAGACCGGAGTTATAAAATAATCCGAAAATGCATAATAATCATATGACATGGAAAGAAAGGGTGTCCACGTGGATACTGGCTTCCTCCTCTTCTTTTCATCAAAAAATGATAATTCAAAATATCTGCTGAAGAAATCAAGGTTTTGATGTAGGAACATGTGAACCAGCAAGGAGAGAAATCTAAAATTTCCCTCCGCCAGGTAATTTTTCATTTGTCGTATCATTTCCTCCACCAGGAACTCGACGAAGTCATATCGAAGGTATCATGTTGTTTGCAGAATTGGAAGGCCGGTCCCAGTTGAAAAGTTTCCACCATCTCGTTAGAGTCTCGACCACACACAAAAGCTAGCATTGACATGGCATCCTACATGTCCTCGCGAAATGAAAAGCGGGACAATGGGATACTTGGAAACTTAGCGCCTGGGATTCCTTTCTTACCAATCTCCTTTATCAGGAAATCTGAGCTCTTTTTCATTGCCTTCCACATTTTTTCTCCTTTACCAGAGAAGGACTCAATTTTCTCTCTTCTTTTACTTGGGTCTAGGATACATAGCATATGCCAAATGGCTTGTGGGCTAATGTGAACTCTTAAGTTTTGGCTCTCAATGGAGCGGGTGCTAGGGTTATAACACTGAATGGCGGCATCAACTATCTTCGGGCAGTAATGTACCAGTGGGACCATGTATTGTGGAAGACCATTGTACCAAACCTTCCTTGTTGTCTATGTGTCTATCTTAGGTGACTTCACCCTTGCACAGGCTACTTCTCTTAAGGATTTAGGGTTTTTTGTGAGTCGTGGGTCATAAATATTATCCCATTTCTCTTCAACCCTTTTCTTGTTTCTGCAATCTTTGGGCCTATTCAACTCTATCATATTCGCCATTTTTGGCTTGCTTGGTATACCAGGCGTAGCATATGCTAAATCTTCATAGATATACACATATTCTAACAACCATATGGATGTAAACAAATCCTTGCCAATCTCCTCTTGCATTTGCTGTGATGAACTCTCCGAAATTTTTCTTTAGATGAAAATTTCTGCAGGTTCTGAACTCTTTGTAAATTTTATTCAGCTTTGGATATGTTGAAAACTTCTCTGCACTTTAAGCCTTGGAATATTTGAAAAGACTCTAAACATTAAACTTTTTCATGCAATATTTAGCTATCTTTTCTCAAGGTGGTAAAGGAAAGTGTGTTTTTTGCATTTAATTTTGCAAGTACCGTTAATTCTCTAGCTCGTGCAAAATGAATTACTTGCCATTTCAAGGTGGAAAGAATTCATTATTGTGTTTGGCAACCATGTGATACGCTGTGATTTCCTTGAAACTTGAGTCGACAATTTTCCTTCTAACCTTGCTTTACTATGTGCTGGCAATTAATATCCTAGAAGGAATGATTAAGCCAAAGCAAATGATCACGGCCTGAAAAGATATGGATCCTACCTTGGGCTTTGGGAAACGCCTGTGAGATGACACAATAGCCTATGGCCGTGCAACTTACTGCCGATGAGTGCCACCATTTTAAAGCTAATTAACTAGCTCTTATTAACTTAGCATGCATTGAGTCATACTTATGTAGATGCAATCGGTCAGGAAATGCGAGCAAACGCAGGCACGCCTTCCAAGTTGGCACTTGGTTATCATCACATTTTCTCAAAATGGATTAGCATGCTTTTTCTCATTTTTTCTATAAATAGGCCGCTAAGTAGTGAGGAAATCACACTTAGCATTTGAGCAGTTTTAACAATAGGTCATTGGCACAGTCTTTAGCTTCAATCAACGAGTTTTCTCATAGACTAGGTGGTAGGCAAGTTTCAGTGTTAGTTAGAAGGTAGAAGCATTGTGTCAATACCATGGATACTCCCATTAGGTTAACTTCTTAGAAGTCACATACAACTTTTCTAGGAGAGATTTCAACTAGGCGATTGAAGAGAATGACCAAGAATAAACACTCCCTGGCTTTGGTAGCCATAAAATGGGTTCTGGGTAGGGATTGTATAGAGTATGAGGAAAAATACCATGTGAACATTGATATCTGCTCACACTTTGTTGCATCAATGTTAGACATTGGTATCCCCAAGCCTCTAATTCTAATGTTCATCAAGGAATTTTTTTCAAAAAAGTACCTGAATGGCCTAAGTGAGATTTTCGCTCACGCTGCATATGGGGTAGGCCTGCCAACAGCCAGTGACCTCCGATGCTACATTGAGGAGGAAGCGTTTGTTATATGGCTATTGTTTCTCAGTGGATTCCGCCTTTAGACACACGACGAGCATTGATAGAGGGTTACCCAGGCCTTGCACTTTCTGTTTCGTAGCTACAACATAATACCATTCTATGACATTGATTGGTATACTAACTTTAGGAACTTGGTGTTCCCTCCACCAATGATGGTTGTTCCAAATGATTCTGCTTTTGTTGCTGAAGAACCTACTGATGAAGATGCGGTAGGCGCTACCATAGAAGAAGTGGTAAATTTTTCCATATATGCATCAATTGCTGCCTCCTGTGCTCTTGGATAAAATGCTTCCCTGTTTCTTTGTTTTCTATTGTTGAATACACCACTTGCTTTATATTTTTTATATAATCTTGTAAAAGGCTATAGATATAGCATATATAAAAGAATAGCTCGTATAATCATATACTTTTTGAATTATGGCTCTCTCAACCATTTTTGCAATGTAAAAATGAAAGAATATATAAATTGACATATATCTTTATAAAAAATCCACGGCTCTCTCTTCCATTCTGCATATCTATTGTATGGGCTCTTTTATTAGCATATGTGTTTATTTCCTTTGCATATGGGTGTATTAGTTTTATAGATGTAAAGCAATTCCAATGCTCTACTCTTTGCAATGACGGGTTGTTTCCGCCGAAACATGAACAAATTTCAAAAAAAGACCGGCCAACACAAAGGGAAAGAAAATAAAAGCATTATTCACATATGTACAAAAATAAAATTTGGCACTTAATGGAACAACTTAAGATGAATCCCATTGACCAAAATTCCTAAGGGTTCTTGTTCCATACTTTCTAACTCGAAATCGTTATGCTCTTTGCACCAAATGATTTTAAAGGGGCCCTCTTATAGGCTATCACATTTTCCATGCTGACCTGGCTTAGTAGCCCTTTCATCATATTTTAGTACTAAGTCTCTACACTTTAGGCCTTGGTCAGAAGCCTTCTTGTCAAACCATCACTTGACCACTTGTTGGTGGCTTGTCATGGCTATTAGGGAATTCTCCCTTTTTTCTTGTACTTCTAATAGTTCAGCAAGCCAAACCTCCATGGCACCATTTTGTTCTATCTCAAGCGATTTCAATAGTCAAAGTGTTGGAATCTCCATAGATATACGCAACAGTGCCTCTTTCCCATATCCAACTCATAAGGCGAAGTCTTAAGGACTTGTTTAGGAATTATGCAGTTTTCCCAAAGTGTCGCTCAGAGGTTTTTATGCCATTCTCTTTGGTGTTTCGAACCAATTCTTTTAAGGAGTCGAACTAGGTTCTTGTTTGTTGACTCTGCTAGGCCATTTCCCTGTGGGTAATAATTTGATATCTTAAGGAATATGCCATTTGTTAATGAAAAGTGACATGCCTTTGCACCTAGGAAAGCTCTGGCATTATTAGAAATGATAGTCTTCAGAGGACCGAACCTAGTCACCAACTCTTCGAGGAAACCCACTATCTCTGTCTCTATTACATTTTTAATCAGAATACCCTCCGTCCATCTTGTGAAGTAATCTGTAGTGGTCAGTGTGTGGTCGATTTTTGAGTGTGATACATATAGATTAAAACAAATAAATCAAACACACCGATAGAACATTATACTAAAAACAAAATTTAAATGAAAGTAAACGCAAACTCTTTCTTCTGTCTTTAATGTCGTTCTATCATCCTCTATCTCCAATGTTTTTGTCGATTCTAGCTTGCTCTCAGATCTTGTGCTAGGCTCAACAAACAGTCTTCCTAGAGAACGAGATTGAAGATGAATGCATGCTAAGCTAAGATATGATTAACATGCTATGAATATTAAAATGAAAGATTAGAAAATTATGAAAGCTAAAGATGATAATGACAATGCTAAGATGCTAGAATGCAAGTAATCTCTAATTGAACCAATGCTTGGATTTGCAGCAGTATTTATAGAGTTTTCAAAAGCTTCTGATTGGTTGATGTGATCAACGGCTGTGAAAATTCCTGGCAGATCAAACGGTCGAAGATCGATAAGACTAAAGAGAAAAATAGAAGAAAACAGAAAGCAAGATTTGTTTCTTCTTTCATGTAAAAGATAAGATGAGATTATAAAGATGAATTGTAAAAATCATCTTTTTCTAAGATTTTGGAAAGATTTTGAAGAAGATAAATAATGAATTTGTCAAATTCATTATTCATTTATTGGTGACATGAAATATTTTCTTAATTAAATAAAATATTTAATTAAGATTTGAAGAATAATGGAGGATTTCATAATTAAATAAAATATTTAATTATGATTTGAAATGATATGAAGGATATTTAATTAAATAAATATATTTAATTAAAGATATGAAGAGATAATATGAGATGATAAAAATCATCTTTTTCGAAGATTTTGGAAAGATTTTAAGAAGATAAATAATGAATTATACATTCAATTATTTATTTATGGAAGAGATAAGATGAGATGATAAAAATAATCTTTTTAGAGGATTTTGGAAAGATTTAAGAAGATAAATAATGAATTATAAATTCAATTATTTATTTATGGGTGGCATGAAGATTTTTCTCAATTAAATAATCATTTAATTAAGATTAGAAGAATAATAAAAGATTTCATAATTAAATAAAATATTTAATTATGATTTGAAAAGATATGAAGGATATTAATTAAATAAAGATATTTAATTAATTTTTTAAAGAAATGACATGTAGATGAAATTAATTAAATAAAATATTTAATTAATTAGAAGAAATATTTTGAATAGGAGAAAGGAAATATTTTAAATTTAATTAAATCAAAAGACTTAATTAAATTCAAAAGGTGATAATTAATTAAGATAAATAAAATGTATTTATTTATTTAATTAAGTAGACATATGAATGTGAAACAATTAAATAAAGTGAATTTATTTAATTAAGGTGGAAGAATAAAGTGAATGAACAATATAATTAAATTAATTAAATCTAAACATATGTAGAGGACTTTAGAGAAGTTAATTAAATAATAAATAGTTAATTAAATGTTAGGATTAATTAGACATGACCAATTTTATGCATATACATTTTGCCCCTATTTGAAATAATGTGAGAAACACATTGCTTCAAAGAAAATATTCCTGCTTTTGAAATTTGTTGCGTTTGATTTTGCCCCTGGTCGGAAAATTTTAACTGATATGCCCCTGATTAAAAAAAATGTGCCTGATATGCCTTTTGATTTGAATATGATATGTTTCTAATTGAAAGATGTTGTCGATATTGATGATGCCCCCTTGGGAGATAAATCACTAATGATGAGAAAAATGTTGAGTTGATGATGAAATCCGGATGATGAGAGGGATGCAGTGATTTGGCTCTCGATAATTGATGAAAGAATGATGATGTATATTGCTTCTTTGGTCCATAGATAGATAAATGGTCTTGTCATCATGTTGATATGGATATAAATAATAGAAGATATGATAAATGATGAATTGATAACTTTGCTTCCCAAAATAGAAAACAAAGAGTGGATAGCTGATAACTTTGTGTCCGTTGAATGAAAAACAAAGAGTAGAATGATTGATATGACTTCTGATAAATTTGCTTTCTGCAATAGAAAACAAATAATAGATGATGTGATTGAAAACATATTTGCATTCGTTACCGAAGTACAAATAGGAAGATGATTTGATTATTGATAAGTTTGCTTTCCTGAAAAAGAGAAAAAATATAAATGATAGAGTAGATTGATTTGATATTCAAATAGATAGATTTTGCATTGATTTCATGATATGAGTCACTCAGATAGAGCATTTGATATAGTTAACTGATATGATGCACTGGCATGGGTCACTGATAGGGATCATTGGTAGATAGATATGGGTTGTGATTGCATGATATGAGGCATTGATAGATAAATTGCATGATATGAATCATTGATAGAGAGATTCAGATTGACCTTTCCATAGTTGAGGTGTGTCGGGACCACAGATAAATCCCAAGGTATGAGGTGTAGGAGGCAGTGGACTTCCACCACAGAGGCCAGCTCCATCAGGGGGCACCACTAGCCAGCCTTGATATGTGATTTTTTTATTGATGGAGTATTATGGATGTACTTCACATATGTATATCATTTTTGGAGCATGTATAATGTTTTTTATCATATCTTATATACCTCTCTAGACTTTTCAGTTTCATTGAACATTGGACATTTGTATTTATTTTTGATGAGCGATGATATGCAGCGGCGAGGAGTTTTGATGATGTGCATTTTTTATGTGATGATGTGATGATGAGATGGATATGCATATGTTTGTATCTGTTATGAGATGGATTTGTGATGCTTTTGATGGTTTGATGACTAACATGATATGTAGGATGATTCATGCTATGATTATGATTTGTGATGTGTACTAATGATGTCATGCAGGTGGATGACCTAGGATGTTTGATTATGAGAGTGTGCATGAAGATATATGATATGTTTATGAAAAATGATGTGGAAATGGAATGTATGTATGGAATTTTTATTTTTGGATTTTTCAAATGCAAGAAATAATGATGATGTGATGAAAAATGGATGTTCATGTTTATGAGATGCATCATGAATTTGTAGTATGTATATGATTTAGGAAAAGAAATGATATGTGAAATGAGTCAAATGTTTATGGGAAAAATGTCATAATAGATAAATGATATGAAAATGATAGATGAGTGCAATAATGGGATGAAATGTATGATGTAATGAAATGTAATGGCATGATGATAAAATAATAATGATAATGAGATGAAATGATAATGATGATAAAAGGATAATGAAATGTTATGAAAATGATATGAAATGATAAAGGATAAATGAAATGAAATGATGATGAAATGATAACTGTAGTGAAATGATGATGAAATGATAAATGATAAATGATAATGATATGAAATAATAAATGATAATGATAATGAAATGATGATGAAGATGAAAGATGATAAATGTCTGAATGTCCTCCACAACTAGTCCAAAGAGACATGGCAGCCATTGATGTTATTGGTCAGACCTTTAAAACTCTGATGCAAATCTAGTATGTAGATATGTACAATGATCTAAATGAAATGCAACGAAATGAAACCAACCATTTGTTGAGCCTTTTGTTAGCTTTCTTGAATCATCATAGAGCGTTTTAAAATGTTGGAAGTATGTACAAGCATCAGAGGGGAAATTAGCACCAATGATGACCTGAGTACAACTTTCATGATTTTTGATATAGCAAGTGAACACAAGCATCGAGGTATAATTGAACCGAGATGACCTAAGCATTGCTTGCATAAACAGACAAAGACTAACCACTTTTTGATGCAAATGTGGAACTGTCATCAATGATACACTTTGGAAATCATGTCTCGCGACATATTTGCACCAAATTGATAGTTAACCTCAAGACAACAGACAAAGAAAAAATCATCCTCTTTCCTCGCCACTTTAGTTCAGTACATCATCGAGTGTGCTCCAGAGAGATGGTATTGAAAAATCAAACAACCATTTTTCAAAATATACTACTGCTATTCCAAACATTATTCAAATTTTAGATCATCTAGATATAAGTCATGATATGGTACTTAGCTGAAAACTGTTGTGATATGGATCAATAATTGGATAACTGTTCATGTGATTTGATTGTTTGTTTGCATGATTGGATTTTATGTCATTGTCTAGCTACTTTGGTAAAACCTCAAAGTTGGTTGTTCCCCGTATGTTAACGTTTGCCCCCAGTATTGACACAACTTGCTGAAATAGATATGTACAATGATCAAGCCATGGTAAGACATTATTGCTTGAGGAAAATGATGGAAGCATGATGCTGATACGACCCTAACATGATGGAAAGATGCATAAAATGAAGGCTGAGAAGCTAAGTGCAGAACATGAACTAATAGATGGAGAGCTACAAATAGCATCTGTTTGCTAGATTTTCACTATTTGTTTTTATTGCATTTTTCTGATTTCTTTTTAATTTTTTTTTGTAGTTTTCTTGACAATAGACCACATGTTGCCAAGTTTTCACCCTATGATGATTTTATTTTATTTTTTCAGGACTTTTTTTGATGTTTATAGATTTTTTTCAGGACCTTTTCTGCTGTTTTTGTGTTTTTTCAAGACTTTTTATGCTATTTTTGTGAATTTTTTTTAGGACTTTTTCTATTGTTTTTGTGTTTCTTCAGGACTTTTTTTGTTGTTTTTGTGAATTTTTTTCAAGACTTTTTATGTTGTTTTTGTGATTTTCTTCAGGACTTTTTCTATTGTTTTTGTGATTTTCTTTTTAGAACTTTTTTGGATGATGATGACTGCTTCAGACATAATACTTTTTCAAGTGCATACTATTGATAGGTTCGTCAAATAGGTCCCCTTATGATGTTGATAACTTGTATTCTCTTGAACTGTATACTACAATAACCACGTACAGACCCAACCAATTTGGTTCAAACTTTCCTTTCTTTTCTCTGTCTTGCTGATTTTGTGGGTTTTCCTTCAGAACAAGATCACTGATCTAAATAGTATGTGGCTTGACTCTGTGATTGTAGCTACGAGACATCATTTGTTGATATTCTTTCAAATGGTCAGTTGCTTGTTGTCTCTTGTCACCAAGGAGTTCCAACTCTTGCAGTCGAGAAACTCTGTATTCATCATCTGTCGTGAGACCCTTTAAGGATACCCTTAGTGATGGAATCTCAACTTCTAGTGGAAAAATGGCTTCTACTCCATAGACAAGAGAAAATGGTGTTGCTCATGTTGGCTTTTAGATGCTAGTTATGTAGGCCCATAATGCAAGATTAAGTTGAACGTGCCAATCTTTCCCTGCATCATTCACAATCTTCTTCAAGATTTTCAATATCATTTTGTTAGAGGCCTCTACTTGGCCATTCCCTTGTGGATAGTAAGGTGTTGAATATCTGTGTTGAATATGGAATCTCTCACAAAGTTCATCAACATCATAATTATTTGAATGGTCATCCATTATCTATGATGATGGAGTTGAGAATGCCATACCGACAAATGAGATAGTTGAGTATGAACGATGAGATTTGTTTGCCGGTAACCTTGGTGAGAGGTACTACCTCAATCCACTTGGTAAAGTACTATGTCACTGTGATGTTGAATTTGTGTCCGTTCGATGATGGAGGATGAATCTTGCCAACTAGATCTAGCCCCCATTGAGAGAATGTCTAGGTCAACGTGAATGGTTGAAGTTCTTATGTGGGAGCATGAATGAGATTCCCATGAATCTAACATTTTGAGCACTTCTTCACGAAAGTGAATGATTCCCTCTCCATAGTCGGCCAGTAGTAACCCATTCTAATCAATTTCTTAGATAAGGTCAATCCACTCAAATAAGTACCACAAATGCCACCATGAACTTCTTGTAAAGCCTTGTCAGATTCCTCATGTTCAAGACATCCAAGTAAAGTACCATCAAGACCGCGGTGATAAAGGGTGTTAGCGATAAGAGTATAGCGAGAGGATTGGTGGTTAAAATTATGCTTTTGGTTACGGGATACGTCAGGTGGTAAGATGTCATATTTTAGGTAGGCATAAATATTTCCATACCAAGGTGAATCAAATCCTACTAAGTGGCAAATGATTTGGCTTTCAGGTTTTTCATTGGCAGGTGTAAATGATTGTTCCACTAGAAATTCATAGCGAGCTGATTTTGTAGGAGTTGTAACAATGATGTGATCGTGGCCATGGCGTCAACTGCTTTGTTATCAAGTCTTGGAATCTATATGAACTTGATATCCACAAAGTACTTCTTGAAATCGTCAACCATTTTCTTATATGGCAACAGTTTGTCATCTTTGGTTTGATAATCTTCATTAATCTGATTAATGACTAACTATGAGTCACCATAAACTTGTAGTTTTGTGATCCTCCATTTCAATGCTATCTTGAGTCTAGTGATTAAAGCTTCATATTCGACTATGTTATTAGTGCATGGAAACATTAGTCGATATGACCGAGGAATGGTATTTCCTTGAGGGGTGAAAAAGAGTATGCCTGCCCCCGATCCATGTTGAGTGAAAGATCCATCAAAGTATAAAGACTAAGTTTGCTTCAATTCTGCCATGAAGACATCAGCATCAAGAAATTCAATGTGCATGGGATGCTCTACTTGTAGTGGTGCTTCAGCTAGTTGATCAGTGATAACTTGTCCTTTGATTGCCTTTCGATCAACATAATGAATGTCAAACTTGCTCAAGATCATGACCCATTTTTCTAACCTTCCTGTCAATGTAGCTTTGCTTAACAGATACTTGAGTGGATAATTCTTTGCAACAAGATTGATTGTATGAGTTAACATGTCGTGTCAAAACTTCTGTGATGCAAAGACTACTTCTAGACAAGCTTTCTCAATGAAAGTGTAATTGAGTTCATGAATTGTTAGTTTTCAGCTGATGTAATAAATTGCACGTTCCTTTCCTGTAGTATCCTCTTGTGCTAATAATGCCCCTAAAGATGTCTCTATTGTGGCAATATATAAGATTAGAGGTTTGTCTCGATTTGGTGGTACTAGAACTGGTGGGTTCATCAGGTATTGCTTGATCTGTTGAAATGCTAATTCACACTTATCGTCCCATTTGAAAGGAACATTCTTATGCAATAGATGCATAAAAGGTAGGATTTTATCGGCCAGCTATGCAATGAACCTTCGTATAGATTGAAGTCGTCCTTGTAATGACCTCAACTGACTGATATTCCTTGGCAGAGGCATTTCCATGATTGCTTGCACCTTGGCAGGATCTACTTCAATTCCTTTTGCTGATACTATATATCCCAAAAGTTTCCCAGATGTGACCCCAAAAACACATTTCTTGGGGTTGAGACAAACTTTGAACTTTTCCAACCTTGCAAAGATTTTGGATAACACTTCGAGATGTCCTTCTCTTGTGTATGACTTTTCCAATATGTCATCTACATAATCTTCCATGAATGTGTGCATCATGTCATGAAAAATTGTAGTCATAGGTCTTTGGTAAGTAGCCCCAGCGTTCGTCAGACTGAAAGGCATGATGTTCCAACAATAAGTCCCCCATGGACATGTGAAAGTTGTTTTATCCTGGTCTTCAGGTGCAATCTTGATTTGGTTGTAACCAGAAAAACCATCTATTAGTGAATACATGGCATGGCCAGCTGTTAGATCAACTATAGTATCGATGCTTGGAAGTGGGAAGTCATCCTTAGGACATGCCTTATTAATATATTTGAAATAAATGCACACTCTAACACTTTTGTCATGCTTGGACACTAGAACAATGTTGGAGATCCATTCTACATAGTCGATCAATCTTATAAATCCTACATCAAGGAGTTTTCAGAGTTCTTTAACTAGCAGTGCAACATGAGGATGCATCTTTCTGAGTTTTTGTTTCACCAGTTTAACTCCTAGTTTGATGGAAAAGTGATGCATTATAAGATCAAGATCAAGACCTGGCATGTCTACGTAAGACCAGGAAAAGTTGACTTGATTTGTTTTGAGAAATTCCATGAATTCAGGTACTTCTTTATATGTCATTGATGCAGCTAACTGTAGAATCCTTGGTTTTTCTATAGTTTCAAGATTAACTTCTTTTGTAGGCTGAATCAAGATAGGTGATCGCTCATGATAGTGCTATGAGAGAGTGTCAAGTATCCCATCATCTAGTGCCTTAAAAAGGTTTTCACCATCTGATACACTCTTTGTTTTATCTTTTGTTTGATCTAACACTGCCAGATTCTAGTTTTCACCATTAGATCTTTCTTTTTTATTTTTATTTTTGCAGCTAGGAGACTTGATACTCTCCTAATTAAAGATTTTGTGTTGAAAATCAATAGCAGAACAATCATTTGCATCATCTGTGGAAAGGAATTTCACGATAGATTCGTCGCTTGGGAACATAGGTAGATCGATAGGTCTGGATGAATCCCAGTCAATGAGATCGGGATGGATCAGTGGTAGCGGGTCATTGGGTTGCATGAGATCAACTATGGTTAAAGGTAATAATGGAGTTGTTTGTAGGATCTGAGGTATGAGGCCAATCATTGATGCTATTGTTATCATGATAATATTGTTCGATTAAATATGACTTGGTATCACTAGAATCATAGTCACCTTGTAGTCCGAATTCTTGTAGTTGGGACCTTGACGCTTCTCCTTCGATTATATTTGGGGTGTACTTGTGTACCACATCAACCTTTTTGTCCCTCTAGAACTCATCATTGTAGATGGTGTCCCATTCATATTCACCAAAATCTGTGTCAGAGTTATTATCCACAAAATTTTGAATTGTTGTCAAACAGACTTCCCTTGTATCAGACCCTTCTTGCAATGTGAGGACAGTATCATGTAACTACTTAGGTGGTATTTATTTTGAGTTAGTATCATAACCTAGTCCTATTTTATCCTTTGCAACAAGTCTTGGAAGGTGAATAGGCTCAACTACTCCTTTTCTCATCCTGATAGGACCATTACCATCATAGCCCATCTTTTGCATGATTGAATATCCTTTACCATATTGATTCATTGGTAATTTGATATTAAGAACTATTTCATCTTCATCTTTATAGAGCCAACTTAAAACTTCTCTATCCTCATAATCTTCCATAGGGAATTGTTCTTTAATAAATCATCCATTAAAATTTGTATTTGGCTCTGTTGGTGGTTGCATTGACGTGGATGCTACAGATATCTGTTGTTGTGCAATAGAGGGGTGTCCATGTGATTGAGGCAATATAGGTAGATTCACAAGGCAGAGAGAGTACTCCCCTACTCCATTTTCCTTGAACCATAGTTGCTTGTCAAAGCTTTTGGTTAACTGACTAATTTGTGTATCAACTTTGAGAGAAGTATTAGCAGGAGCTTCTCGATTGTTGGGAACCAAAGTATCTTGACTAGCTTTGATATTGGCACAAGTTTGACTATTTGAATTGTCAGCTGGTATTGTGATCTCTTGTCTGTCATAAGGAAAATTAAGACATTGATGATATGTGGATGGGACAGCTTGCATCTCATGGATCCAAGGATGACCCAACAAGATGTATGCAATATCACGATCTAACACTTGACAGAAAGTATTTTTGATAATAGGTCCCACTCTGACTGGTAGCATGATTAAACCTTTGGATGCTCTTTCCTCATCATCATAGGCTTTAATAGTAATCTTTATTCTGGAATCAATGGAGTTCTCAAAAAATCCTAAAGCCTGAACTAACGTCATAGTACATATATTCAAACCAACACCTCCATCTATTAGGACGTGTTTGACACGAAACTTGTGGATCATGAATTCTAGGTATAGCGATGAATTATGGGGATGTGTCATGGAGACATCATCTTTTTTAGGGAATGAAAGGCATGTAGGTGAGGACAAGTGTCCTACCATGGCTTGAAATCGGTCTACATCCAGATCGGTGGATACAGTTGTTTCAACGATGACCTTTTCTAAAATTTCCTTGTGTGCTGGGGAAATTTTCAGGAGTTCTAAGATAGAAATCTAAGTAGGAATTTTTCCAAGTTGATTGACTAAGTCATATTGATGTTGAGGTAGGGGCACATTGGTTTTTGAAGAAGCGCCCTTTAGGACAACTTTAGCTTGTGCTCTTGTTGTTGTGTTGACTTCTCTATATTCCATCTTTTCTTTAACTTTAATAAAGTTGACCCGTTCATCATCAGTGTAGATATGATTGATTATATGATCATTGATATGATTCACACTTTTTACCGAAGACTTACCCTTTTGATAATTGGGCAAAGGGTTGTGAAATTCTTGGTGGTCTTCATTTTATTGTTGGTGTCCTACTTTGATGGTGTCATTTTCAATCAAATCTTGGATCACGTTTTTCAAGGCTTGACAATTATTCGTGTGATGGCCCTTGCACTGATGATACTCGCAATAGTATGCGTCATTCCATGACGGAGGCTTCACACTGGGTTCAAAATTTCATTGAGGCGGTAGGGTGATAACGTTCTTTTCCGTTAACTCTTTAAGGGAAGATTCTAGAGATTGACCCAATGGAGTAAAAGTTCTTTTGCTAGAGAAGAATGAATATCGTTGTGGATTTGTGTTCGAGGTACTTCCTAAGACATTGTTGTTGTTATTGTTTCCACAGTAACCTTGATTGTTGGCATTCCCTTGGTTGGGAGTAAAAGTTTGGCTCATGTTATTCCTTGGAGGAGGAGGATTGTTTCCTTGATTTGTGACCAAGTTGGCATTGTTATAGTTATTGTTGCGAGGAGCACTTGGAGCACTAAGAACAAATGGCTTAGTCAAGACATGATTCGCATCTACAACACCATCATTTACCACATTTTTGTTACGAGTCCAAAACTTAGATTTGTCATTGTGGTGATTTGATGAGCTAGGATTGTCCTTATCAAGTTTGATTATCCCTCTCTGAACCAAGGAACTTTCAATGGTGATGGCATTTTCAATCAATTTTTGAAAAGAGGGAGGAAAATGAAGATTAAGATGATAGCTCATCTCTTGATCTAAGTTGTTTATGAAAGTGGTGATCTTTTCCTTTTCAGGAATGTGGCATGGATATCTAGTGAACAATCTTCTCCATCTCTGAAGAAATGTAATGAATGGTTCACCAGGTTTCTGTTTAGCCTTGCAAAGATCAATCATGGTTATTTGATGTTGTATGTTCTAGGAATATTGTGATATGAACTCATTAATCAATTCTTTAAATGTCTTGACAGGCGGTGTGATTTTTTATAGCCATTCCAGATTGGCCTCCAAGACTTCTAGGAAACAAACGCATCAAGTATGTGTCCTCATGAGCAAACTCTAAAGTCATATTTCAGAAGTCCCTAATATGATCAATTGGATCCAATTTCCCATTGTAACGATCGAACTTTGGGATTTCACAATGTTTGGGAAATGGGATCATGTTGAGGCATATGTCAAAAGGATAAGGATAGATGTCATCAAGAGCGTATGTCTTTGTTGTGACTCCCCCTTGTAGATCTTTATTTTTTCCTTGTAGTGCTTTAACTTTTTGAGTCAAGGCACTAAGATCAGACAAGGGTGTTTCATCAAGATTCTCTTTATGTTCTTAGTATCAAAATCATAGGGAAATTTAGCTCCTTTGTTAGCTAGATACAAGAAATATTTTTCTTTATTGCGCTACAAAATATTTTCTAAGGCTTTGTGAAATTTGGGATCTTGCTTAGCCTCTCTAAGACGTTCTTCATCCTGTTCATCATCACTCTCCACAAGAGTTTTGCTCCATCCTTGTTGAAAGGGAATGGATTTTTTTCTCTTTCACCCATGTTATCTTTAAAAAGGGGATTATGACTCACACTATAAAGGGTATTACTAATCTCACCCTCTTCTTGAGTTCTTTGGGTATGATCTTCTTGTTGAATATCCTCTTTCAGCTTATTATATTGAGATCTTGTAAAAATTGGCATACGATTTTGAGACGTTCTTCTAGACTTAGATCACAATTTGATAAATGCACAAATGATGATATTTTGATCTAATAAGATGAAAATATTATGATATGATCAAAAGATGTTCCTAATTCTTGATTGTGACTTCCAATGATAAAGGATATCAAAATCCTATTGGGGAAGTTGAATCAAATAATCATAAATTTGTTTGAAAGGTGCACTTTTTAAGATTTTGATCCTTTTTTTTGAAGAATGATAAGTATAGCCTAATTCACTAAAGGATTTGATTGGGATGTGTTGGATATTCAATAGAAGGTTGTGGTATATAATTGAACTCAAGAGGTTGATTGTGATTTTTTCATTGTGATAAAGCTCGTCTCTGAAAATAAGCTCGTGAATCTAAAGGGTCTACAACATATTCGTCAGTAAATCCCCTAACAAAATCTTGGTACCTATGGAGAAATTTGCAGTAATGGAGCAAGACGTTTTGACTCTTGTATAAAAACTTCCTTCCTTGTAAGGTTTTCTTGTAACCTAGAGGTTTCTTGGGTTTCTTGATTCTATTGGAAATTGACTTCTTGAAAAATTTGGTAGATTTCCACTCCCTAAGCATGAGAGAAATTTCGATATGCTACTAGACTGAGGATGCTATAAACTTAGATCTATAAAAAATAATGATTCGGGAAAAGTGACATATGCGCTACTCTGTCCCATGTATGTGCTACAAAAATAGGCATATGAGCCATAGAAATAGTCAAATGCGCTACAATATGTCTCAGATGTGCTACTCTGTTTCCTATATGTGTTACAAAAAATATGTTGTGACAGTGACCGAAAAACTATTTTTAGAATATCCAACATATGCACTAAAACACTCAATGCGCTAAAACAGACTCTAAAAGTACTGGACTAACCAGTGAATGCGCTAGAACAGACCTCATATGCACTAGAATATACCCTATATGCGCTAAAATAGTTTTCCAAGGTAATTTTTTGAACAGTTTGTGAGCAGTTTCAGCTAAAATTTGACATGTTCATTTTGGATGATCTTATATCTGAATTAGTGTGATTGAAAACAACAAACACTCTGAAAATAGTTGTTCTTAAGCCTTATACTAAACATCAAGTGTATGCTCAAAAATGTTTTTCAAAAAGTGTTTTCACAGGTTTGGCACATAAAAGAAAATTTAGACAGACTAACTCTTAGTACTCAAGTAGGTCATCATAATAATCAACAACCCACATCTTAAATTGCATTGACTCACATTATGCGACCCAGAAGGAAATATGTTTGTCTTTCAGTGGCGTGCCCAAATTGTGAAAGTGGATATTGGATCCCACGAGCAAGCGTGCGTGGCGATTATATGGTAGGTATCTTGGGGAAAATGCTTCCCTCCACTTGCACTATGATTACTATTATGTTCAAAAACTGACATGGTGAGATACTACACTAGGTTTGTAGTAAGGGTTTCTATTTGGTGCGGAAATAATAAACTCCCTGACGAGACCTCCAAACCTTTAGAACAAAGGCTTTGTGGATGGTTATCTTACTATCTGCGTCCAGTGCAGGACTTTCCCCTAATTAGCTTTTTGATTATAGTGGGTTTGGAAAACTTGGCTTTAGTTGTTCTCACTTGAGTCGTTCCTCTTGGGTAAGTACTTTTTCCCACAAGAGAAGGCCTTCTAAAGGATGTAATAAAGCATTGAAATTGCATGAATGTAAAAGGAAAGTTTGGTATTTTGGTCACCCAGTTAAGGGGAGAGCATAGACCTATTGCCACAAATATAGTAGGCAATGTTCTTTTTAAAACCCAAATCACAATGATCTAATCTAAGTGAAGATGTTGCTTCACAAAAACAAGTTGTTCAATTTTAATTGCAAAAATAATTGTGTGGTGACTATCCTATATTGCTTCATTTAAAATCCATGTCTACCCTAGGGTTGCTTCTTTTTAAAAACCAAATGTGACTATCCTAGATTGGTTCTTTTTAAATCAGAAAAAAGGTTCTATTTATAGAAGGCATTAGACTCAGAACCTTGTTTAGTTACAACTAACGTACACTAAAAAGATCATATATGTGCCAAAAGGAAAAACAAGTAAATCGTAAATAGATCCTATAAGTCTTTACTTGAAGGTCTAATAAGCTAGAACATAATGCAAGAATTTTTTTACAAAAGTTTTTTTTTTAGTAAAAGCGGAGTTGAGTATATAATGCCATTCTATTCCCTTATAAAGCATTGTTTGTTCCCCTAAATGCTGCTTGAAATAGTTCTGGATGTGAGGAGAGAGACTTGAAAAAACAGAAAGAAACCCTATATCTTGTTTGCAAAATCATGATCGCTAAAACAAAATTTTGCCAAAATCTGGACCAAGCATAAAATCCTATCAAAAACTTGTAAATAGACTATTGCTTAAAATGGGGCAAAGCCCCATGGTGGAGTGCAGAAATGTGGTCGATTTTTGAGTGTGATACATATAGATTAAAACAAATAAATCAAACACACCGATAGAACATTATACTAAAAACAAAATTTAAATGAAAGTAAACGCAAACTCTTTCTTCTGTCTTTAATGTCGTTCTATCATCCTCTATCTCCAATGTTTTTGTCGATTCTAGCTTGCTCTCAGATCTTGTGCTAGGCTCAACAAACAGTCTTCCTAGAGAACGAGATTGAAGATGAATGCATGCTAAGCTAAGATATGATTAACATGCTATGAATATTAAAATGAAAGATTAGAAAATTATGAAAGCTAAAGATGATAATGACAATGCTAAGATGCTAGAATGCAAGTAATCTCTAATTGAACCAATGCTTGGATTTGCAGCAGTATTTATAGAGTTTTCAAAAGCTTCTTATTGGTTGATGTGATCAACGGCTGTGAAAATTCCTGGCAGATCGAACGGTCAAAGATCGATAAGACTAAAGAGAAAAATAGAAGAAAATAGAAAGCAAGATTTGTTTCTTCTTTCATGTAAAAGATAAGATGAGATGATAAAGATGAATTGTAAAAATCATCTTTTTCTAAGATTTTGGAAAGATTTTGAAGAAGATAAATAATGAATTTGTCAAATTCATTATTCATTTATTGGTGACATGAAATATTTTCTTAATTAAATAAAATATTTAATTAAGATTTGAAGAATAATGGAGGATTTCATAATTAAATAAAATATTTAATTATGATTTGAAATGATATGAAGGATATTTAATTAAATAAATATATTTAATTAAAGATATGAAGAGATAATATGAGATGATAAAAATCATCTTTTTCGAAGATTTTGGAAAGATTTTAAGAAGATAAATAATGAATTATACATTCAATTATTTATTTATGGAAGAGATAAGATGAGATGATAAAAATCATCTTTTTAGAGGATTTTAGAAAGATTTAAGAAGATAAATAATGAATTGTAAATTCAATTATTTATTTATGGGTGGCATGAAGATTTTTCTCAATTAAATAATCATTTAATTAAGATTAGAAGAATAATAAAAGATTTCATAATTAAATAAAATATTTAATTATGATTTGAAAAGATATGAAGGATATTAATTAAATAAATATATTTAATTAAATTTTTAAAGAAATGACATGTAGATGAAATTAATTAAATAGAATATTTAATTAATTAGAAGAAAGATTTTGAATAGGAGAAAAGAAATATTTTAAATTTAATTAAATCAAAAGACGTAATTAAATTCAAAAGGTGATAATTAATTAAGATAAATAAAGGGTATTTATTTAACTAATTAAGTAGACATATGAATGTGAAATAATTAAATAAAGTGAATTTATTAATTAAGGTGGAAGAATAAAGTGAATGAACAATATAATTAAATTAATTAAATATAATCATATGTAGAGGACTTTAGAGAAGTTAATTAAATAATAAATATTTAATTAAATGTTGGGATTAATTAGACATGACCAATTTTATGCATATACAGTCAGAATCCACTTGTGCCTGGTGCTTGAAGCGGGATTAATCATCCAAATGAATTCCAGACCCCATTGTGTAAATGGTTCGTCCGCTACTATAGGTTTGAGAGGTATTGCAGAATTCTTCCTTCTATCTATAAAGAACTGGCATTTTTTGCAAGATTTTACCAAAGAGCGGGAGTTGTTGAAAAGTGTGGGCCAACAGTAACCTGCACACATGATTTTGATGGCAGTGGTCTTAGCGGAGAAGTGTCCGCCCATAGCACTATTGTGGAACATGTCAAGGATTCTCTTCACTTGCTCTGTAGTAATGCATCGCAGGAAGAGACCATTGAAATTCCTTTTGAAAAAAGAACCCCTTCCACTAGCACATATCCGTAATTATGTAGCCGATAGTATCTCCTCTTTGAGGAGGAAAGACCTGGTGGATACTTTCCTCTTTGCATAAACCTCATTCTATCTGTTAGCCATCAACCCTTAGATTCTAGCTCATTTATCAGAACAAGCTTTGGTTGCTCTTCTTTGGTGGGTATCTCTTCGTCCTCCGCCATGTATTCGCACAGTCCTCTTCCTCAGACAGTTTTAGTGGGTTTTGACCTCAATGTCATATTCAAGGATCTTGGTGATCCAATTGTAGCTCTTTTTGTGATTTCTGGCTCCATGATATATTCCGCATACACTAGAATGTGTAGCATAAGCAAACCTTTGTTGTAGGAAATTAGATGGCAGAACTTTTTAGGGTCGATTCACTGTGCAAAGGCTTTTCTTTTGAGTAAGTGCCAGTTCATCTCATATTCCCTTCGAGGTTCAGTAGAATGCCACTAGATGTTCTCCCTTTTCCTTCATTATCCTTTTGAGTTAAGACAATAGCAATCTTGGACTTGCTACTGAATGCATACATTATAAAATCCTTAGATAAATCTAGATTAACTAGTATCGGAGCTGTGGAAATAGCATCCTTGACTTTTTCAAAGGCTTCCCAAGCTTCGATTGTCCACTTGAATGCTTTATCTTTTTTAAGCATCAAAGTGATCGGCTTAATTATTCCCGCAAAGTCAGAAATAAACTTGCTAACAAAATATACCTTGCCCAGAAAGGACTGAACACCTTTCTTGTTCACCGGAAGGGGAAGTTCCTTGATAGCTTTCACCTGCTCGAGATCGATTGAAACTCCTTCTTTGGATACCACGTGTCCTAACAGCTTGCCTTGCGACACTCCAAATATGCATTTTTTTGGATTCAAGGAAACTCTGAACTCCTGGCACTTTTGAAAAACTATTTCTAAGTGATCGAAATGATCATCCTTAGATTTAGAAAACACAGTAAGATCATCTAAATATATTAGAATAAACTTATTGATTAGCTCGCTGAAAGTGATGTCCATCGCCCGCTGGAATGTTTCCCCTGCATTGGATAAACCAAAAGGAATTTTAGCGTATGCAAATGTTCCCCACTTTGTAATGAACATAGTCTTGTGTTGATCCTCCTTAACTTTGA
>VDFB02113923.1:0-19690 GCA_007258455.2 Sequoia sempervirens
TTAATTAAATGTATGTTAGAAAAAGAATGAAGGGAACTTAAATAAAACAAGTAGAACTAAAATTTAGGGTAGTAGTTTAACAAAGAATCAAAGATTGAATGAACAAGAACAAAGTTTAATTTCACTCATGAATCTAAGCTATTCATTATACCTTTTTATTAATACACTAATTAATGTATGGACATTATATCAATCATAATCCAGATATCATTACTTGTAAAAAACAAAGCAGATGCTAACTGTCACTGCTAAAAGCATAGCAAAGGAGGATTGTAATGAAAAATATGCATGGCCTCCCTACTCAAAATAAGCAGCGTCTATGAGCAGAATGCACATTTGACTGTATTTATTAATTAATTGAAAATAAAAATTGAATGCGTTTTTTATATTCCTTTAATTAATAAATACAGTCAAACGAGCATTTTGCTAACTGCATAGACACTACACTTAAAATATGCCCACCCAAAAAGAAATCTCAACTAACCTTACAAACTTCCACATCACCAGCTAATTTTTCACGAGTGAAAGTTACATAGCCTTGCAAACTGATGCAACCGATCAGTGACTCAAAATGTTTATATTCCTTGTTCTGTGAAGCTCAGTTGGTAGCTCAACCACCATGTTTTTATGCTTTAATGGTCAAAGAAATCTATTGAAATTAATTTATCTACTCCACAAATGGTAAAAAAAATCTAGCAACAATTCTCCATGTTCTGGTTTGAGCATCTGCTCATATGATTTCACTCCAGGGTTTATTAAATAGTAGACCTGGGTTAGTTGCTTTAAACCAAGTAGTAAGAACATTTTGTTGAATTAGGAGAAAAAGATCTAACATCCACTGTATTGACTGGGATTTTGCAGATTTTTATATTTTCAATAGATTAGTATTTATCACCTTCATGTGTGTGTGATGTAATAAAAAACTGGTAAATTGTACCTTGAGCAGGAGGAAGTCCTATAAATTTACGTTATAAAAAAAAACTTATAAACTCTTTTGAAACCAGTGAACCGACAGACAATTAAGCAGAGCTCACTATGTTCAAACCACAATAAAATTATAGTTTTGAGTTATTTTTTAATTTGATTTTGTGAATTTTTTTTTCAATGTTTCAGATCAAATTTTATGATTTATCATCAGAAAGTCGAAAGTAAGCCAAGATAAATGAATGCTGATGAATCATAGAATTTGATCTTAAATGTCGAGAACAAAAATTCACAGTATCAAATGTAAAAATAATTCATACTAATAATATAGACTGTAGAAATTATATGTCTGCAAGCAAAACTTTAACCATTTAAATAAAAAAATGAACAGGTGGGTGGCGGATGTTTAAGAAGAGCTCTCACTGAATTCACTAGTGGGTGTCAGTTGAAATATAACCCAGCATAGTCAAGAGTTCAAGTTTAAAACATCACAGCTTGGCACATATGATAGAAAATGCCATGGTATAGTTAGCTCTAATATGGTCAAATACTATCAGTGAAAAGGCCCTAAGATGTTGTTTTATGGAGGACATTGTGCTCAGTAATCATCTGCTTTGAAACATGCAACGAGTCTGTCAAGCTAGCTTATAGGACATCATGTGCTCATGAATTTACATACATGAAAGACAAACAAACATGCCATCATATATAAATGTAATTATGGATGAAAGAAAAGGAAATTAACATGAATTGGAATGATAAGGTCTAACACAAGCAACTCTAAGATGCCTAGCTTTTTAAATCACAAACTAACATTTCTAAATCTTTATCTCATACAACTAACTCACTTAGATGCCTAGCTTTTTAAATGCTTTTAACCTCTATATATCAGAGGCATTAGATAATATACTGGTTAGTATGATTCTACTAGTGTTTTTGGAAAGTTCATGTCGGTGAGATTGAAAATTGTGATCCTTTCATTCGACTGATGATATATTTTTAATAAAGAGTGGGTACTAGGTAATCACCTTAAATAGTATGCCACTAGTTCATTTTTTTTGTCTTGTTTGAATAGGTTATGTTATCCTTGAGATGTACTTAGCTCCTTCCAAGACGATTGTAATTCAGATGCAACATGTAATATCATAATGCATTAGCAAACCACAGACATAGACTTTGGCATGCAACAGTAGATAGAAATACAAGATATGAACTGGACATTTAATATACCAATTATCACTTAAGCAATTTAATCACAAAATGAAAAGAGCAATATTTGCATCTATTCATTCAATATGAAAAGAGCAATATTTGAATACTCTACCTTTAAGCATTCAAGCCAGAAAACCAGGTCAATTGGATAAATTACTAAATTCAGTTCAATTCGAGACCCAACAAGGATGACCTATGTTCTTCTCAGATCAATAGATTCTGCAGCTTTCAAGAAGAATCTCATATATGAACAAACATTAAGATTGAAATAGAAAACACACCTCTTTTTGTTCTCTTAAGTAAAAAATAAAAACCTGGTTAAAAGATTCTGAGGAAATTCAAATTTATTATTTATTAATTCAACATAAAATGAAATACAAAAAACACAAAATCTCAATATAATAGATGCAAGCAACGGCTCATCCCTAGCATGAGAAAGGCTGTTCTTTGGCATGTATAGGATAAATAAGGTTCTGAGAACCAGTTTGAGAACAATGCACACTTTAAACAGTAAACCACCAGATAAAAAAATTAAATGATAAAAGATTTATCAGTCTAGCATGAAGAAAACAATTTCTTTATTTCACCAAGTATATCATCCATTCTACAATGCATATTAATGACCTAGTAACTTCAACAGCCTAAAGGAAGAAACAAAAGAATAGCCTGATAATCTTACAGCAACATTGAGCAGACTAACAGCAGGTTCCATCGTGAAAAGTTTGGATAGCTTCTTCATGTTTCTCATGAATAAATTCCTTCCTTTCTTATCTACCGAGCCTTGCAATTCCATCATTGTCTTGAATACCTACTGGCGTACAAATAATTTTTTCTGAATGAGAAATCAACAACTAACAGAACTGAAATTCAGAGGGTCCCAATCTAAACTGACTTTAATCTGCATGCCACTATGTTGTAAAACAAATGATGTAACAACTGAACTATACAAGCAACTTCCAGTAAAATTCAAAATTATGAATGCAGAAGAAACAATACCTAAAAAAAACAAAGTGACATGAATAGCCATTTCATACATAAAAAGATAGAATTGTCAAGCTACTGTAGGTGATAAATATCTACAGATATTTTTGCTTTTGACAAGCAATCAACATAATAGAGTGATTTAGAAATCATGCAATTCTATAATACAAGTATAGTAGTTCTCCTTTCATCACATACAAGCATTTTAACCCTTTCTGTGTATGCTGCAAAAGGCAAGTAGGAAAATGAAAAGCTTGATTTCTTTAGTATTAATATTAGCTCAACAAATAAAGAAAAAAATACAATAAGAAAAGAACAATATTTAATATTCGTTGAACAAAAGCTAGAAACATTCTTGTTTTTGACATGAAAAAAAACGATAATTTACAAATCATGTGATTCTAAAATGCTGGTTTACAAGTCATCCCATTCTTCATTATCAAATATAATACCAGAATATTGAAAAAGAAGATAAATGTTGAAGTGCCTTATTTGTTAGTACCCAAGAAATGTGAAAATGCATAAACCTGAAAAACTGACTTTTCCTGGCAAATGTTCTTCCAAGCTGCAACAAATATTATTAGCTTATGAAAATTCAGCCGAACATCTTCAGCATGTACATTGGCAAACACCTCTTTAGATAGTTCTTGCACCACCAGCACAATCTCTTTCTCTGTTGATAGGCAAGGATTATTAGCTAAGGATATTTCAGATTTGAAAGCTTTAACAAGGATTATTAGCTAAGGATGTTTCAGATTTGAAAGCTTTTTTCTTCCTTTTAGATACATTCAGTGGTTTTCCATCCCCTAGATCTTCATTGTAATCCGAAGACACAACCACAGATTTATGTGTTGCTAGATGCTTTCTCAATCAGTAAAGCTTAACTAACGTGGATTTTATATCAATAAATTTTAATATACAGCTTTGGAAATAAGAAAAAACAATAAATCTGAACACCCTGTGTAGCAGTGCACATTAAATAAAGAGTAAAATTATTCTTGATTTTCTAGTTCATTGACTACAATAGCTTTTATACAGCAAGGAAATAATCTCGTATTTCACTTTCTATATAAAATTCTAATACAAGAAATTGCACCTTAATGAGCTCAACTCTCAGAGAGGTAGATCAAAGATGTATAGACCTTTTCAATTTAAAAGAATCAATAAGTGACCCTCGCTCCTTGATATCTCAGAATTTCTCCTATAAGCTCACCTTTGCCAGAACCAATGTATACCTTTCACATATCTCTCCATCTTTGATGAAAAGGAAAGTGGGCACTTCTACAACTTTTGTGGTTCTCAGAAACTCCATGCATTCTTCATTTTCATCTCCATTCATCCTGGCAAACACAGTGGTTTCAACCATCCTCTTGGCAAGCTTGACCACGGTTGGGTAGATCTTAACACAGGGACCACAGTGCTTGAGACCCACATCCAAAACAATCAGTTTATGATCCTCCACATGCCTGTTGATCGATGCTTCTGCATCTTGTCTGCTGTGGAGCTGATGGATAGGAGCATCTATGTCACCATAATACAGAACATCCCCCTCTAATTGGTCTGGACCTATGTCTTCCTCTTCATGTATTTCTTCCATGCTCTTGTAAAAGCTGAAATGAGGGACATATGTTATGTTCTCTCTTATATAGAGCTCCTTGGACTGCTCAGACTCATCTCCCATTACTAGAATAAACCTCACATCCAGGCATGTCCGGCTTAGGTCTACCATGAATGGGTATATCCTTCTACTGTGATGGTTGTGGCTTGCTGCATATTCCACTACTACAAGCTTGTCCTCTGCAAGTCGTAGGGCTTCATCAAAATTCCTGTATAGTGCATTGTATGCACTTGCTGCACCCTTTCAACTTTTGTGGCCTTCTCTTTGTTTTTTTGTTGTGGGATGCTTACAGTAGCCATACAGAGGAATCGAGGACTCATGGATTTGTGGGCATTCCATTGAAGGCCTATGGATGACTTTGAAAAGGGTCTCAAAAATTTTCCTCTCCCAAGTATTGAGGTGGTTCCATGATGAACTTGAGGCTTATGGAAATGCAAATCATGGGGTTTCTCTGGATTAACAACAATAGCAGCACCTCTACTCAACAGGTAAGACCCACAAGCCATTTGCCTTGATTTACCACTTATGGAAGCCTCCTCTGACTACTTCACTTCAGAATTATGAAGCTCATTACGTCAAATATTGCTAAAGTTACTAGAAAAGCATAGATGTTGAATTGTACTATTGAGAAACTTCTGATTTTTCTCACAGAGAAACCCTCTGTTACAATTTTTTTTCCAAAAAAGTACACATTTATACATATAGAGATAAGGTCCAAAATGGATTGTGATATTATCCTCAAACATCCCCTTCCTCTCATTTGAGCTGTGGTTAAACTCAAAACCCTGGTTCTCACCCCCTTTCCCGAAAACAAGAGTGGCCAGGGTTGCGACTGCACCTCCTATGGAGTGGCCCCCAAAAATTATGGCTTGATCCCTTAAAGCTTGCATCTGATGGATCAAATAAGGCAAAAAAAGATTCTTCACTAATGGCACTGAATAATTGATGAACAAGTCATTAGGGATATTGCTTTACCTGGGCAGAGTCATGCAGTCAAAATGTCTATGGCAGAGTCACGCAGGTAAGCTCGTAGGTGACAAAGATGTTATGGAAATTAATAAAGTTTACAAAGACTGTTTTATCAAAACATAGAGCTTAAATGGTATTCTATGAACAGAGTATTCAAGAGGTACTTTGGTTTTTAAAATGCAAGACATCTAGAGAAGAAGGTGCATGGTAGAAATTGTCAGGGATGACATTTTAAAACAAAAAATAGTCACTTCAATTTGTCACCATAGTGGCCAACTCCATGAGAGTCAAATGAAGTGAAAAGATCATCAAATGACATAATTATGAGTTGAGAGCACAAGGAAAATATTGGAACGCCTGGAAGACTCAAAAGTGGTGGAGAAAATAAAGAGGATACAAACCCTAAGAAATTAAGAACAAGGACGTTAGAGTGAGATACTCCTTCAGTCATCCCTTTAGCACCATTTGATACAGCATATACTGCTATTTGTGGAGCATCAACACCACCTTCACTGTGTTAAAAATAGAGCAACCGATGGTAGGATCAAAAGGAATTTGATTCTTTGGATGGCTCAATGCATAAGGCTGAGATGGTTGAGGATCCAAAAACAACTAAAACTGACAGAGTCAAATAACCTCCAGTGGTAATTCCATAGCAAGTGATATGGGCTCATATATCATATCTAATGACACGTCTTGTTCATCTAATTATAAGACAAATTATGTTTCATCTTAAACATCTAATTCCTTTGATATCATAATAATTTCTTTTCTTTTTTGAAGTAGTTTATTGTGAATACTTTTTATAGATTCATACCCACAAACAACATATCAACCTAGAAAAACATCTAAATATCTAAACCTTTACACCAAACAACATATCAATCGAGAAAAACTGATAAAGGCAAAGAATCGGTTCCTATCAGAAAGCTTGTTCAAACGCATAAAGCCAAAGAATTATCAGATCAAAGGGAGGTCTAAAAAAACTGTACTTGGGTTATGACCAAGTCATTAGGTTCTAAAATACCTTGCTCCCCATCTACATAGAAAATGACCCACATAAAGATAACTCAAATTATAAGCAGGCACTGGGATTCTACTGCCATTTTGTGACTCCGCATCACAATCCAGACTGCTTGATTCTTTTGCATGTGAATTATTACTTGTTGCCTCACAGAGAAATATTTGCAGCGATACCCATTGAGATAAACACATTTATTTTTAAAATATGAAACACCCATGAACTGAAAATGCAATACAAAATAAATACAATTTTTTTTATCAAAAACCCAGATGGTGATTTTTTTCAAATATCAAATTTCAAACATACCCATAATGGTTGTTCGTGTAAAGGTCTGATATCAAATATGTAACAACTATAGGGTGCCTTCAAAATGATGCCAAACACAATAAAAATTGCTCTTTCTCACTCCCAAGTCTGCAATACACCTTCTGGAAGTCATAACGCCTCCAACCAGCAACAATACACTTGCTAATCTTAGTTTATTCTGCCCAGAACAGATTAAAGCTTTCCCACACCCTAGTCGCAGCTATAAAATTCGGCAAGTGACTCACCGCAAGATTCGGAACAAAATGTATCCTTCCATCAACGATGCCAATGAGATTCTCCCTATAGGTGCTGCTTCAATCTATTCACAATAAACAAGAGTAGGTCTAAGAATACTGGAATTTACAGCTACGAGATTCGTGCTTCAGTTCAAGACAATATTTTGGTGGAAATAAAAATATGGATTGACTGTTTCTGTAAAATTAATTTACACAAAGGGGCATTCTATTAAAGGGGCAACTGAGTGACCTAAACTTGTGTCGTGCTGTCAAGGATGCCAATATGTACATCTTCTGTTGTGCCGAAATTTTTACATATTCTGCAATAACTGCTATACCACCCTATCACAAGTGGAGAAGTGGAAGGTCAATACCAGTGAGGCAGAGTTTGGAGGAAAATAGCTGGAAAAAATATGAACTCCGATGAATTTCATGTAGAAGTCCATTGCTCCAATCACTTCCCCAGACCGCTTTACATTGAACCGCCAGATGCATTTGGTCGCAGCGCATTGCCTATGCATGATTTTAGACCGCTCTGACGAAAAAGGCCTCCCAAATACTTGGCATGGATGCCTTCGCGTTAATTATAATAGCGTTAGTATTTTAGAAGATGCAAGGATTTCATCGAGGACCAACGAAATTTCCTCGCATATATTTCTATCCGCTTCTTTTTCTAACAGCGGAGTTGCAGTAGGGTGTGTTGTATTTTGGCACATGACCTTCGCTTGTTACATTCTCGTTCGTCCCGCGAGCTACTAGTCTTTGCAAGTGTATCAGTCGTCGAACCAGAGCAGCCCCATGTGCACACCTCGGTAAGCACTAATCGTAACACTACATTCTTCTGCTCTGCACATTTTTCCTTTATTATGATTTATTTCATTGGAAGCATATGAAAGTAAAACCCTAGGTGAGATTGCTACCTGCTGATAAAAAAATAAGGGCAGTTTATTTTAACAACTTTTAAAGGACAATAAGGTCGGGGGTTCAAAAAATAAAATCATTTTCAAAGCAGGAGCAGTGTTTCTTGTAGGGTTTTATTTGGCAGTTTTGCCCGGGATTTTCTGAAGCCGAAGTTTTCTAGGGTCTTCTGTGGGAATTTTCGAGGCCGAGATTTTTAAGAGGCGGAATTGGTTTTTCAGCGCTTGGTATGGCGGCGGCAGGCATGGAGGCCGCAGAGACCATGAATTCAGGGACAGAGGCAGGGTCAGGAACTCTCAGGCTAGCATGGTGAGTAATAAATTAGGGTCCTCTAGTGCTGTAGATGGTGTTGTTTCTTCTAAGGTAAGCCCCACAAAACTTCCTCCGCCCCCTCCGTTTCCTCCCTCACTTTTAGTGAATTTTTATCGCCCTGGAGAATGAACGTATCCAAATGCCCGGAAACAGAGCCACCTCTCAGGGTTCTGGATCAAGAGCTGCTGTTGCCCTTTTAAAAAATATTTCTCCCAGCAAGTAAGCGGGTAGATTATTTGAATGAAAAGGACCTACACCTCCATTCCTCTACGGCAGGTTTGAAGATTCAGTTTCTCCGCCCTCACCCAATCCCAATGTTCCAGGGAATGATATCAATGAGAAAGTGGACGGTACTAGTGTCAGTTATATCCCAAAGCAAGATTGTCGGCTGTGATCATTGTCAGAGGAGGAAAGAGAGCCTGGGCAGTTGCCTGACAGCCCCAAGCAGCTTGAAGATGAGGAAGAGTCTTACCACCCTCCTTATCGGTATATATCCATATCACGGTGGGCAGAGGAGTACAATTGCCCCGGAGATTTGAAGTCTGAGGATGAAGGACTGGGAAAGAGGAAAAAACAGCCCACCAGCATGGACAGTGAAGATGGCAGGTATTCATCTGAGCGTAGTTGTATTAACAAGCAGGGTAGTGGGCAGAGTATTTCTCCTGAACCTGGTAAATACACAGGAGAGAGATTGGGAAGTTCAAGAGGAAAATCAAGAAGTCCTAATGAAGAATGGGACAAGTTGTTGGAGAGAGAGATAATGAGAAGGTTGTGAGGGGGGATGAGCTTTACGATCAGGAGTTGAACCAGCGAGAGCTTATGGTCTTGGACAACAGTAATGATAGTAAAGATTTTAGTCATGATCAGCGACCTCAGTCAGAGTCAGATGATGAACCTGATTCTACTGTTCCAGTAGAGCCTCCTGTACCACCGCTATGGACAATTGACATGTTACAGGGTTGCAGAAGCGTTGATGAATTTGAGAGGCTCAATAAGATAGATTTTCCTTGCATTATTCATGCACTGCTTCAAAGTTTTTCGCAATGACAAATAACTTTCAACATTCATTTCATATAAGCTTGTAATTGGATAACCGGCTAAGTCTTCAACCTGCACGACCTGTCATTTACAGAAGCAGGTACACTGCTTTCTTAACTCTATATATTATGTAAAATATTTATTAAACAGAAACAGAAATTCTCCCTCAAAACACATGTTATTGATGGGAAAGTTTGGATGTAATCAGTAACAATGACAATCTGTCTATGGGCACTGCTGATATCCACTGAAAATGAGACAAATCATTGGATTTAACAATTTCTAAGGTGGTATTGGATTTGAACAGTAGAGCACAGTTGACAAATCTTTCAATCCTGAGCCAGTAATCAAGTAATCAACTGACTTTCAGGTCTACACTAGAGACAGAATTGCAGGTACAAAAATTTTACAAGATTAAAGATATTAGATTTCCACAGTCCATATTGATAACAGTGCGCTTTTTCTAGATTTAACTGTGTAATCCAGAAAAGTCACACTCTTATTTTACAAGATGTTTTAAAATGACACAGATTTCAGAAAAGACTAATTATTTTAGTTGCAAAAGTTCATTTGTAACAGAACTGAGATGTGGCAATAAGCCATGTCTCCGCCAGTCTTTTCCATGGACATCATTTAATTTGAGCCTTTAGCAACTCCTTTGCAAAAATGGTATTATTCATTTGAAAGAGAGGAGATGACATGGTAAAGGAGCTTTTATTCAAGAGAGCTACATGCAATAATTGACTGTTAAAAAAGAATCCTCATTCGAACTAAAATATAGGAAGAAATGATGATAAAGATGAAGCCAAACTTCTAATCCTCAATCCTAACCACATATAAAACTAATGCCAAGGAGCAACCCTCATCACAGAGCGATGCTTTATGCGTTCACCACATTTCTCCTGTTTTTCCTTTTAAGGGGATTGAAGCATCCTCTTCGTTTAGGAAGTATTACTTATTTGAACTTCAAATTTTCTTCCCACTAATCAAAAATAAAATTTGATTTGACATATTTTAAAAATTTTCATTTTATATAAAAACTTGAAATGTTGTACCTGTAATTCATTTGAAAGTTTTAATGCTTTGATATTTTTCATTGACCACGTAATAACAAACAAACCTTGATTTGATATATTTGTTGATAAATGATAATTTTTTTTCATCTAACAATGGTAAGGTTTAATGAGCCATTTTGAAACTCCAATTGTAAATACTGTTTTATTTATGAATTGGTCAACTCTGCCTCTCCAAATTGTTCGCTTGTGAAAATAAAAGTGAAGTGAGGATCGATCAATTCGTTTCCCATTCTATCTGGACAACTTTTCCATGCCGGCTTTTGCTAAGCAATATTTCCGTAAAGTTATCTTCTTTGGAGCTCAAAGTAGGAAGAATGTGTCAGAGTGAAGACCAACTTTGGACAAGAACTCTGATACAGCAAGACTATATATGCCCAAAACTGGCCTTAAAATTCAAAAAGGATAAGTGGGGACTTGCTTATGGCAATAATTTATAATCCAGTATTCTGATATGATTCCAAGTATTGCTAATAATATAAAGGAAAATGCCAAAATTTAAATGATACTTGACCACTGTATGTTACGCACTACCATTCGCTGGTGTACATTCTCCAAGTTCATTGGGAGCGCTGATGAAGGTTCACATTTATCTTTATATGAGCATTAACTTCGGTTTTTGTTTTGATCAAGAAACTCTCTACAGCCATGTACATACCTAACTAAGAGAGTCTGATGTTAATCTGATCAGTACTGGCAATAACTTTTAATTTACATTGTGCATACAGCTATATGGTTCTAAAAGTATTATATGAATAGCTTTACATTGTTCTGTAGAATATCCCCACTAGAATTCAATTGGGTGATATGGAATGGTTGTATGTGATTAAGAAAATTGTTTGAAGACATTGCAATATTCCACTATTTTTTTTGTGTTTAAAGTTTTTGGTATGAACAGTGGCCAAAATTATTTAACTATATGCTGGAGGTTTCTATTCCCAAATGTAAAAAAATGTTGTGAAAGGAAATAGAAAAGAGCAATGGAAAGTACTAATAAAGAGCAATTGTTTGAAGGAAAGAGATTACCAAATAAATTGAAGTAGCCAAACCAAACACCACTAAAGCAAGAGAGACACAAGAATTTGTTAAGGGGAAAAAACAAGAAAAAAACCCCAATATTATGAATGGAGGCAAAATGCCTAAAGAATAATACAAAGAGAGAGAGAGTTCCAGCCTTAGCTTGCTTGCATGAGTCTTAAAGAATGAGAGGAGAAGCACCTCAATAAGTAGAGGTGAGAAAGAGGAGTTAGAATGTAACTCCCAACTCAATGAATGCCACCATTCATCTATGTGTGTGCAAAGTGTCACCTCTTAAGGAGGTGGTTACAAATATTCCTTAATAAAGGAATTAAAAATAAGCCATCCTCACACATGTGTGAGATGACAAAAAGAAAAAAGACTTGTAGGGATTCCTTTTGAATATTCCTACAAATTAATAAGTAATTATAATTAAAGAATAACCTTTACTTTGAGTAAAGATTTTAATCTTCTAACATCCCCCTTAAGCTTTACTTGGGGAGTTTACATCATACCTTTCAATGGGTTGTACTTATAGATTTTAAAATGAGAGAGAAATTTATCTATACAAAGAGCTTTGGTGAGAATATATGTAACTTGGATCTTCACCTTCACAATACAAAAGAGAAAATTTTCTGCCTTCAATTCTTAAGCTCTAATGAAGTGGACGCTGAAGAGAAATGCTTGGTCCTTGCATGAAAAATTGGATTCTTTGCCAAAGTAATAGCACTTTGATTATCACAATATAAAGGAGTAGGATCCTTTTGAGGTAGACCCAAGTCTTCAAGTAATCTTCTTAACCATAATGCTTCTTTAGATGCATTTGTACAACCTTTATATTCAATTTCTATAGAACAAAGAAAAGTAGATTGTTGTTTCTTACTATTCCACAGAGATTGCACCTTAATCCAACAAAGAAACACAACCACAAGTGGACTTCCATCATTGGGATCACCTCCCAAATTTGAATCACTATAACCTTGAAAGAAAAATCACAATTTGCATCATAAAAAAGACCAAGATTAAGAGTCCCTTTAACATATCTTAAAATTCTTTTTGCAACTTTAAAATGAGTTTGTTGTGGTTTAGACATAAATCTAGAAACCAATCCAACACTTTAGGTGTTTTCCAAATTTTCATACCCAAAATAATGTAATAGGCCCAAATCACTCATTTGAAATTGTTGATTGAGTAGACTTAACATCACTAATCAAAAAAGTTAGAACTAGAAGTGATAATTAAATCATTAAAATAATAATCACAATATTATTTTCACTATGCTTAATAGATAAATTTGGATCATTTTTACTTCTAATGAAACCATGAGATAGAAAGAAGGCATAGCCCAAATTATAAAATAGACATAGCAATAATAGATCTAGGTTTCCTCTCACTACATCATTGAGTTGTAAAGGGAAATTGTATCAAGATTAATAATAAAGGACTTTGAAAATTAGTCCTAAAGATGGTTTTAAAAAAAAAACCATAGTGCCTTAGTAAAAAAAAATCAATATCAATAGTTCTAATAATGGTATAAAAACCATATTGCCTTCAAAATAATTATGAAACATAAAATTTTCAAGAACTTGATCCCCATCAATTTAGAAAATAGATCTAAGTTCATAAAAAATAAGTAAGTGCATACCATCAAAGTGGATGGAAATATTTTCCATGGGTCCCAAAAAAAAACTCCATTGAGACTTGATAAAAATAAATGATTCATTATAGATAGGGCTCCCTATGCAACATTACTGCAAATGTGATTAGCACAAAAAATATATGTAAAGGCTCCATTGAGACTGGAGCAAAGGATTAATTTGAAACAAAACATATATATATGGAATAAATCCATCAAGAAGGCAAATACTCTAATGAGCTTTTCATTTTTAAAAAATATAGATGAAATAAATCCATAAAAATGACAAATTTACCAATAAGGCACAATATCAAATTAATGAGACAATAAAATATCAAATTCCCTTTATCAAAACAACATAATTGAAGTTGAGAAGGAAACACTAGGTTTTTTTTTTTAAAGATTGTAATAGATCAAGACTTAGGTAGAGAGAATGATAATTTCTCAAGCCACAAATCAAGCCACCTTAAGTTATAAAAAATAATATAAATAAATAAAAAAATTGTGATGGAATAATGGGAAATGCATACTATGAAGAGAATAATTATTAAGTATAAATAAGTCATTTAAGATGATATTCATGCATTCATGACTACATGAATATCCCCTTTTCATACTCTAAATATAATTGAGTAAAAAAAGTACACTATTATTAGGTTGATCAAGTCCAATAATAAAGTACTTGTAAAGTTGTTTAAAAAACAAACTTTTTATGTGAAGTAACATGTTGAGATGCACCTGAATCATTAACCCATTCAAAAGGTTTAGAAACATTAAAACTACATGTAGAAGCACGTCTAGATTGATTACCATTGTTATGAAACTATTGATTATTTTGATTCATAGGATTTTTTCTTCTTAAAACAAGTATTTTGCCAATGACCATCCTTATAACAATAAGTGCAATGTGGTTTCTTAGAAGAGTTAAACTTTCTAGGATCATTGCCATTATTATAATGAGGTTTGGAATTATAATGTTGTTGTTTAGAATGAGGTTTAAAATTTTGCTTATGATGAGACAAGAAAGCATGTTCATTAGACTTAAGAGTACCAAACTAAATTAACTTAGTCTCTTCTTGTCTTAATAAATCACAAAAAATATCATAAGTTAATTGAGTAGCTAAAGAAGGAATAGCCAATTGAGCATGAATATTAGTAATGAATTGCTAAAATTATCTAGGAAGACACTTTTTAAGAATAAGATGAATTAATCTAAGATTATCTAATTTAACTCCTAAACGATCCAATTGACTATTTAAAGCATCAAATTTCAATAAAAATTCATCCATAGATTTAAAATCAGAATACCTCAAATCTTCAAGTTGATCTTGAATTTGAATTTTTCTTGATTCATTTGAACTATCATAAATGGTTTTGAGTTTGTCCTATGCTTCATAGGTAGTTGTGCATGTTTCAATGTGAACATAAAGTTCGGGTGAGATGGAGATACCTATGAGGCCAAGGGCTTCTTCATTTTTGAGATTCCATTTTTTGATTTCATCTTTGGATGCAGACGAACCTGGTTTAGATTTAGAATCGGTAGCTACATCTAAAAGATGTTTAAATCAAAAAATGAAAGAAATGCGAGTCTTCCAAGAATGATAGTTAGAAGAATTTAATTTAATTTCAAGAATTAAAGTTGACATGATTGCAAAAAAATAAAAATCACAACTTTATGAGAAAAATAATAAGTATTGTAAATATTTGCTTACAAAAACAAATAATTACCTCTTTTGATTAAAAACACCCTTTTAGTTAGAGAAAAAATAAATATCTTATATTTGTAAAATAATCAATCTAAAAGATATATAATTAAATAATATCAATATAAATTGATTTTTTTTTAAATATATTTAATTGATTTAAATATAAAAATTAAATTAAGAATATAAATTATGAAAAATTACTGAAGTTATATATAATATTAATTTAAACTAATAAATAAAACTACATTAAAAGTTTTAAAGTTATAAACCAATAAATATGAAATGAAAGATTTAAAGATTAAACTTCTTTTTTAAAACCTTAAAAAAATAGGAAGATTCTTTACAAAGAGGGAAAACATATTTTTCAAAAAGAAATCCTCTTACCTCCTCTAATGGAGTGGAAAAGATTTTTCATTTAAAATGAAACCTTTTTTTTTAAACAAAAGAGATTTTACCTCTTTTCCCTTTGCTTTTTTGAAAGGAAATAGAAAAGAGGCAAGTAAGAGGTAAAGTGTGAGGAGAAGTAGCAGCTAGGGTTTTGAAAGACGAAGCAGCAGGTCAAAGGGGATAATTTAGCAGCTTTTTCAAGGGTCGAGATTATAACAAAAAGCCATGGTTCAAGCAGCAGAGGGGCAAGGGCTGCAACAGTTTTTTATTTGAATTTATTATTTACTGTATGCATAAAAATTTGGGTTTTAGATATTTATTTATTATTTTTAAAAAAACTTTTGTAAGGTGTCGAGTTTGAAAAAGAAGGATTTATTTGATTTATTTGAAAAGATCTCTAAACTAGGGTTAGAGCTTAAAAAAAATAATTTTTTTTTACAGAAATTTGAACATGCAAAGATGCAAATATCCAGAATATAGAGATTTTTTTTTTTTGGAGATTTGCAAAAAGCAAATTAGCCTTTTTTTTAAAAAAAAAATTGGAACTAGGGTTAGATCCCTAAAAAAAACAAATTTATTTACAAAAATTGATTGTTTTTACAAAAATTTGAACATGCACATTATAACATACAGAAATAAAAGATTTTTTTTTAAAAAGACCTAACTATAATCCTCATTTGAGGGTTTCTAAAACTCCAGAAAAAACTCAACATGCATGCAAGTTATAATGGATTTTTTATAGATTCATTATACAATTTGCAAAACTAAAAAAGCAGATTAGCTTTTGTTTCCTAAAAATAATTTCTGATCTAGAGTTAGAGCCCCTAAAAAAATTTGATTTTTTACAAAAAATTGAACATGCAAAAAAAAAGATTTTTAAATTTTTATGCAAAAATAAATAAATAAAGCATTGAAGCAAAATATATTGGACAAATTTGAAATTTGAAAAACTTAGAAATATTTAGATAAGAAATCCTACACAGGTTAGAAAAATATATCAAACAAAAAACAAGATTAAACTTTTGGCTCTTCTCTTTTTCTCTTTGAGTGCCTCCAATGGTGTGCTGAAAAATCTGGTAAACCTTCAACAGTGTAGCTCACAAAATATTAGTAGTACCAAGCTCTGATACCATGAAAGGAAATAGAAAAGAGCAATGGAAAGTACTAATAAAGAGCAATTGTTTGAAGGAAAGAGATTACCAAATAAATTGAAGTAGCCAAACCAAGCACCACCAAAGCAAGAGAGACACAAGAATTTGTTAAGGGGAAAACAAGAAAAAACCCCAATATTAAGGAATGGAGGAAAAAATGCCTAAAGAATAATAATAAAAGAGAGTCACCTTTAGCTTCCTTTGCTTGCAGGGCGAGTTTTAAAGAATGAGAGGAGAGACACCCCACAAGTAGAGGTGAGGAAGGAGGAATTAGAATGTAACTCCCAACTCAATGAATGCCACCATTCATCTATATGTGTGTAAAGTGTCACCTCTTAAGGAGGTGGTTACAAATATTCCTTAATAAAGGAATTAAAAAATAAGCCACCCTCACACATGTGTGAGATGACAAAAAAGACAAAGCACCTAGGATTCCTTTGGAATATTCCTACAAGTTAATAAATAATTACAATAAAGAATAACCTTTACCAAGTAAAGATTAATCTTCTAACATGTTGCAAAAAAAAACTTGTTTCTTAATGCATTTGTATGCCTATAATTAATGTGTAAATTGAAGTTCAAGAGTTTTGACCATGGTGTTGCTTCAGCCTTTAGAGAAATATTAGAACCCAAAAAAAATTTTCTATTCACTGCGATCAGAAATATCATGGAGTTAATAAATCATGTGCTTTGATATTTTCCTCCCCTGTTCCTTGAGCTGAATAAATCTAAAATAAAGCTTATATTCTGAACATCTTGGGTAAGAAATGAAAATAAAATATTTATACGTTGCTATAAACCAGTTGAGAGTGCTATGATCTCCCTTTTGACAGAATTTTGAGGTTGAATGCCTAGCCTATGTTGAGAAATCTTCTCAACGGTAGTTCTTTCACTGGCCATTTGTGACATTTGGTCACATTGTTGGATATTTTGTTGTCCAGGCAAGAATAGATTTGCATGGAAACAGATTCGATTTCAGATACCAATATACCGATATGATAATCTTTCAAGATCTCTTGATATGCAAAGGCCAGGTACGACTACTACAGGAATATACATATATTCAATTGTTTGCATCTTTAGGTATTTTTGTCAATAGAAGAGAGGTGGCAATATTCTTTTGCTGGAAGGTTTACATTACATTACAATTTTACAATAAAAACATAGATATGCTGAGTTTGCCCAACGTACCTATTTGTATATACATATATTGGCTATCCAATAGTACCTTAGGTGTCATTACTTCTTTAAAGAATATTACAGTTCTTTCCTTTGGTATTGAAACTTTACACTATACAAAATTTATTATTCAATGATTAAATGACAATGTTTAGTTAAAGATTATTTAGTGATATAGCTATTGTATAGCCTTGCCAGTGACCTTACTTATCAGAAGTCCAAAGTCGTTTCTCATTGTCTTGCTATGCCATTTTTTTGTATACTTGGTTCTACAACACCATCTTCCAAATTCTCAACATGCTGCCAAAATAACCAACAAAAATTATGTATCACAAATTAACTTATTTGTGGAGAAAATTGAGTTATCAATTGGATAAAAGATAACACATTTCAATAGAAAATGGACACTCACTTGTTTATTCTTTTCGTTTTGAGGCTTTACATAGGACCATTGATTCAATTTACTTTCAATTGTTTTAGCCTACAAATGAGAAAAACATGTTAGATGAAATAGCGGTAATTTTCTAAATATCAACCATAAATCCAATCACTTATGATCATTTCATAGGTGATAGAATTTGAAATAATAATAATATAAAAAGGAGTGACTTACTTCCATATCCCAATCTACCCACCATGTGATAAACATTAGTGCTAGAGTTTGGGCTCCAGTTCCAAATATCATTCCTACCCAAATTCCCTTTAAAATAAATAATTTCTATTATAACAAATATGCAAATAATTAAAAATTTCTTACATATATCCTTTTACCATGAATTCCAACCCACCATAATTCCTCAATGAAATGTGTAACCAAGAATCATGCCTAATGGAACACCAATTATATAGTAGCATTCAATGTTTATGTAAGCAATAAAAGCTTGCCACCCCAATCCCACAACAACACCTAAACATGAAAAACCAATTCTGCCTCTTAAAAATCTCGGCCTCGAAAATTCCCATAGAAGACCCTAGAAAAATTCGACTTTAGAAAATCTTGGGCAAAATTGCCATCTATGGGTACTACTAATATCCACTGAAAATGAGATAAATCATTGGATTTAACAGCTTCTAAGGCGGCATTGCAATCACATCATATTTGAACAATAAAGCACATTTGAAAAATCTTTCAATTATGAGCCAGTAATCAAGTAATCAACTGACTTTCAGGTCTAGACTAGAGACAAAATTGCAAGTACAAAATTTTTACAAGATTAAAGACATTAGATTTCCATAGTACATATTGGTAACAGTGTGCTTTTTCTAGATTTAACTGTGTAATCCAAAAAAGTCACACTGCTATTTTACAAGATGTTTTAAAATGACAGATTTCATAAAAGACTAATTATTTTAGTTACAAAAGCTCATTTGTAATAAAATTGAGATGTGGCAATAAGCCATGTCTCCACCATTCTTTTTCGTGGACATCATTTAATTTGAGCCTTTAGCAGCTCCTTTGCAAAAATGGTAGTATTCATTTGAAAGAGAGGAGATGACATGGTAAAGGAGCTTTTATTCAAGAGAGCTACATGAAATATTTGACTGTTAAAAAAGAATCCTCCATCAAAGTGAGTTGGATGTTACTCAAATATAGGAATAAATGATGATAAAGATGAAGCCAAACTTCCAATCCTCAATCCTAACCACATATAAAACTAATGTCACGAAGCAAGGTTTTGTGGATGAAATTGTGCAGATGTTTTTTAATCAACATTCATATTGCAATCTAAAATCCCCCAAGTAGCACATGATACACCTAAAAGGCATTTTGACATGATTGGTCCAATGAAGTACAAGAGAATAAACCTAATAAAAGGTATTTCAATAGTATTTGTTCAATGAAGTTGATGTATGTGTCTTTAAAATACTCTTTTCCCGGCAAGATAAAACATCTTGCAGGATACACAGTGGTCAGACCATTGGGAAATTCCATTCGCAGAGCTTAAGTGATCCCTCCTGTAATTAGTATAGCCCTCAAAACACCATCTTCCTCCCTTACAAGA
>VDFB02113924.1:0-30236 GCA_007258455.2 Sequoia sempervirens
AAAAGATGCATTAATTAAGGCTTGTGGATGCAAAATGTGGCAACGGAAAAAGTTTTCTTTTTTTCTTGCTTATTTGGGCCCTCCTTGTTAACTACACTTAATGGTGCCTTGATTTAGTTTTGTAATGTATTTGAAACATTCACATTAGGTCTTGGGTCCTTGTGAAATAATGAATTTAAAATGGTACCTTGCTAAAGTGTTGTAACACACTTTCACACTTTTCTAAGGTTTTATTAATTAAATGAATCTAATAAACCTCTTGTTAACCTTAATCATGCCTTATTTAGAGTGTTGTAAAGTGTTGTAACACACTTTCACACTTTTCTAGGGTTTTCATAAATAATTGGGCTTCTTTATGCATTAATTGGCCTTACTTTGCATCCACAACTCTCATTTAATGTATCTTTTTGAGGATAATCTCGACACAAATCAACATCCAATCATAAGTCAGGTGTTTTCAAGTTGTATGGCCTAGATTTAGTGATCTGAGACTCATTCACCACCTTGGGTGAATGAGTCCCACCTAATTTTTTAGGTCCCAAACCTAGTTTCACACCTTTCTAAGCATTTTTAGAAATGGTCCCATAAATTATTCCTAATGGGACTCATTCACCACCTTGGGCGAATGATTCTTGTGTGGCCCAAAATCAAAATTAATTCAAATTTTTGTTGGGATTTTATCCTCCTAGATTTGATGTTGGCTTCTAGTGTTGTAATTTGGGGAATTGTTGCATAATTAAGTATAAATACAAGTTTCTTTTATTGATTTTACACCTAGCAAGTTGAATGAGCATCCTTATAGCAAATTTGAGTTCACAAGAGCATTTAAGAGTTTACATGAGCATTTATAAGGCATTCAAGAGTAGAATTCTTCACCATTTGTTGTAGATATTCAAGATCCATCATCATGTTAAGGATGTCAAGCATCAAGCATGTTATTGAGCTAGTGTTGTGATGTAGCACTGAAGATACAAGATCAAGCATTGTTCTATACCTATTGTCAAGATGAAGATCTACATCCTTCATGGCCATTTCATGTTGAGTTACAGATTCACAAGGAATCATTTACAAGGAATCATTGAAGGTATCGTTGTTCATGTTCCATGTCCTATGTTTCATGTTTCATGTCCTTGTTTCATTCTTTCATCATTTGGTTTAATTAACCAAACGGGGTTTGACCAAGGCAAACCCCTATTCACTAACAATCAACAAGTTTTTCTCCACTTTACATGTGTGATTGAAAATATAGATGTATTGGAGCTTGAAGGATCATTGAAGATTAGATTACAAGCTTGGAGAAAGTTTTTGGAATTGTCCCCTCATTTGCAAGGTTGCTATCTTCACAAAAAGGTCATCTACAAGTTCGAAATTAGGGTTTCAGATTCAGAAACAAAGTGGAATAGAAATAGCAGACATTGAAGACTAGATTCATACTTTAAAGTTCCAGAAAAACCTAACTAGACTCATTCACTAGAAGTGGTGAATGAGTCCCACTATAGGTGTTTTTTAGGGTTTTTGCAGATTTAGGTACGTTTTTTCCATAAACCTGTTCTTGTGTAGAAATCCAGATTTGGGACTAATTCACCCAAATTGGTGTATGAGTCCTAGTAGGCCAAAATTTTAGGATTTTCAACATTTACAATCTTCATTCAAGCCTCTACAAGTTTACAGGTGCACACTTTTGATAATATAGCTTTCTGTTTTGATTTATATGCATTTCTAGGTCATTTATTTAAGTTTCATGCATCACTAGGTTCTATCAATAGATCTTTCATTTCATTAATTTTTCCAAGCCCTAGCTTGGTGGTGAACCCATATTTAGTCATTAATCAAACCCTAGGACAACCCTATTGTCAGATCTCTTTCCCCTTTCTTCATTGGATTGAGATCTCTAGGGCCTCCTTGAATGAAACTTGAGGGAAATTGGTCTAGGTGTCTAAACACCTAGTTTGTGTTCCACCTCCCAAGAGGTGGGAACACTCTATTTCTTTACTACTCTACAAAATAAGGCCAATTAAAGCATAGAGTAGGCTTCCACCATTAATGATAACTCCTAGAATAGCCAGGAAAGTGTGTTAAGCAAAATCCTTTACAACACTCTAAACAAGCAAGTACGATTGCTTTATTTTAATTCACAAGGACTAAGACCTAATGTGAGTGTGTTAAACATTACTAAAACACTTCCAATTCAAGGCATCATTAAGCCCACCTCCATGCTGAGAGCCTAAATAAGCATGAAAAAATGCCACTACCAACATTTTTGACTTAAGATTTACCCCCACTTTAGTGGGAGGGATGAACTTGCTTCCAAAACATTACTCAAAGTAGAAAAAATCCTACTTCAAGAGGGGTCCAACCGGATAAAATGGCCGTAAGATGGGATGATACTGACTAAGAGGGATGACTGCCTCTGTGAATAAGATCCTGGCTGGAAAACCAACATAGGAAAAAAAAAAAAAAAATACTACATAAAAATGATAAAGAGCACTCATAAAGGCACATACAATCGACAAAGACAAAGAGAAAAGAAAAACAAACAAACAAAAGGTGGATCAAGCTTTGATCATTTGTCCATCATGATGTGGGTTAGATCTAGGCTATTTGTCTGAAAAATGCAAGCTCACTCTGAGGCAACAAAACTTCAGGCTATTCGTTGGGTGAGGATCCAAAAGAGATGAGACACATACACACCCAACTGGTATGCACTCACACTCACACGGAGTGGCTATGGAAAGCTCACAAGGCCCTTGTTTTAGCTTCATGTGAAAAAACCATACCAAAGTTATACTCTTGATAACTTTAATAAGGCACCACACAAAATGATCTTCGAGCTTCATGAGGCAAGGAAAACTTTGTATGCTTGGAACTCATGAACAAACAAGATGGCTCCACAGGCATGGAAGGTGTATTATGCGAGGTGGCCATATAACTAAAAATGAAAATGAAAAAATATAAAGAACGTTCAAAGGTGTCTTGCTTAGTTCATGTAAGGTATTTACCTTAGGGGACATTGTGCCTAATGCCTCTGAGAGAGGACAAATCAAAGAATATAATATTCACAACTTAGGGGATGCAATGTGTCGCATGAAGCCACTAGGAGAAATATAATATGCTGAGAGAGATCATGCTCTTGAGGGACATCACACCTAATGTCAACCAAAAAGCGAAGAACACATTGCATGTGAAATAAGAAGACTGCACCATGAAACATTGAAAAGAAAAATGTAAAAGAATAATGCCAACGTATTCCCCCATTTCCAAAGTATATGAAATTCATAACACTCATATTGTGAGTAAAATTAATTTAAAGTAGAAAAATGATAAATGCTAATAATAGCGAAGACATGAGGAGCCAACTCTAAAAGCCCTATTCCAAGTCATATGTTTCCCAAGTAAAGCTTAAGTGCTATAAAAGAAAGGAGGGTCACTAAAAATGAAAATCCAAACACATAAGGGATCCGCGGATTTGGGGTCAGATGTTCTTGCTAAGCAATGTTTGTGGGTGAGATCAAACTGGCCATCATTCCTAAATCAAGCATAAAAAATTGGAAGAAATGACACAAAGAGAGAGTGGGACAACAAAGAAAAAATCCTTTTAAGTTAATATGGAAGAGACATGAATGTCTCAACTTCCTGTGTCATCCCCTAAAAAAGGAAAAACAAAAGATAAAATGAAAAAGATAAAGGAAAAAGCTTTTGGAAAAGATTTATTTACATAGAGAAGAAATGGAGGTACAAATAGAGGAAATGTCACAAAGAGAGAGAGAAACATCAAAGAAAATAGTATGGGGGGATCACATTACACACATGTAATGACACAAAATAAAATGAAAAAGAAATAGTGCAAAAGACTAGTAAGGCACATGCGAGTCAACCTTTGAGGAGGTCGTCCGCATCCCAATTGTGTTCATTGTATATAGAAGTAAAACAACTAGCCATAGGGACAATAGAAAGTGTTGAACTAGGGCCATCACCAGGTTTAACACTCTTCTTAGGAGAATTATTGTTTAAGCCTCCCCATGGAAGAGGAAAATAATGTATCTAATTCATTATGCACCTCTTCACACCTTTTGAAGCAACTTCCCCATCAAATATCCTGAAAGCACCCCAATAGGGAGGTCTGTAATCGATAATTCCAAAGAAGGGCTCTAGCCTCTCGTTGTGGTTGCATTATAGGATCTTTTTGTTTCAGCGAAGGGGAATGCTTGTCATGCATTGATTCAGTCAAGTTTGGATCTTGATTTTCTTTGTTTATTTCTTCATTTAACCTTCAAGCAAGGGCATGATGTCTACGCCTATGCTCTCTAGCACCTCTATTTCTTTTAGTTATGTTTTCAAGTTGTGTTTGTGTAGGAGTGGGTTGATCAACCATAGGTTGTTCAACCACTTTCTCTTTGACTTTGTAAACTTGTTTTATTCTTGGAGGTGTGATGGGATTGTTTTCATTATCTCTTGGTCTATTGTAGGAAGTAGGTGAAGGTTCCATCTTAGGTTGATCTTGGTTGTTTGTAATTTCTTTAGGCTCAATGATGGTTTCATCAAGGATGATAGGATCAGCCATAGGTTAAGGCATGTTTCAGAGGGATAATTCTGCTATTTTCTTTGCCTTGAAATTTTGATAGGATTTGAAAAAGAAGTCTTCTCATGGTTTGATAGGTTTTATAGGCTCGGGCGAAAAGAAATCTAAGGAAAAGTTTCCACGGGAGGACAAAGGGTTAAAGCCACTATGATGGATGGTGAAAATTTCATTGTCAAAGGGAAACTTTAATCATTTATGTATGATTGAGGGAACTGCATTCATGGAGTGAAGCCATGGATAGCCTAGCTTCATACGAAATTGGTCCGACTGCGGGATGATGGAGAATGAGATATCTAATGTTTTTGGTCCTATTTGTAAATGCAAGGTGATTAATCCCATCGTAGGGCAAGATAAACCATTATGCGTCTTGATCCATGCTTTTGGTTTATCATATATATCTTGATAGTGTTCATGCAAAGGTAAGAATTCCTCGGTGATCACATTCTCTCCATAGACGAGATCTATTAATATCCCATTAGTGGGCTTATCATAGATTTGGTCAGCTATGTAAAGAGGACTATCAGGTGCATGTTTTAGTATATCTTGTGAGGAGAAAGCAATCTCAAGAGGTTTTTTAGCTCAACCCTTACAATGTTGAGTTTTGACCAATGCAACCAAACTATCAATAGGATTTTGTTCTTGTTGATCAGTATCGATAGGACTTTGCTTAATTGTATGTTCTCATCATTCGTGTCAACATTCATCACATCAGTATTTGTAGTTTAACTAGCTTTGAAAAATGAAATATTATGTTTCGACATGGGGTTGGTAAAAATTTGTAAATTTTGGTTATTCGGGGCAACAAAATTATTTCCTTGATCATTAGCACCTCCAATAGAAAATCGACCAGAATCAATGAGGTCTTGCACACGATGTTTAAGACGCTTACAATGTTCTGTATTGTGTCCATTTTTTCAGTGATAATGGTAGTAAGATTTTGGTCTATAGTTTACGGGAAATGGTTTCTTAGGACTGAGAGTTTTAACGGGAGGCAAAATAATCATTTTCTGTTCTAAGAGTTGTGACATTGTGTTATGAAGGGTATCGAGTAAGGGAGTGAATTGTCTTTTCAGGTCTCCATAGTTGAAGGGTTTCATGGATTTAATAACAACTGCTTGGTTATTGAAATTCTGAGTTGTTTGTTGAGGGGGATTGAATTGAAGGAAACCTTTATTCTATTTTCTAAACTTTTGGGAATTGTTTTGGTTTGCAGATTCAGATTTCTTAGTACGACTAGAGGTGGATTTTGTATCTCGACTACTAACGAAATTTTGATAATCATGGAGGATAGTAAAAAAGTGCATGAAGGAGGGAAATTTCATCATGGTAAGCTTGTCTTGTATCTTACTTTGCAAATTTTCTATGAACATATTTTGAAGGTGAGGGTCGGGAACCTTGACATCGATTTGGGAATAAAGCAATTGATATCGTGATATAATGTTGGTAATATTTTCTTCTTCATTTTTATTACATCTCATCAAATCGTCTAAGGTCATCTTAGGAGTCATATGCACTTGGAAATGGTTGAAAAATTCCTCAATGAGTTCATTGAATGAATGAATTGAGTTGTTTGGAAATAAAGAAAACCATTCTAAGGAAGTATCCTTCAAGGACCTAGGGAAAAGCTTATCCAAGAGTTTATCATCAAGGACAAAGTCACTACATAAGGTGGTATAATTGTTAACATGGTTAGAAGGATCACTCTTCCCCCCATATTTCTTGAATCTAGGCACCTCTACACCTTGTGGCATCAGTGTTCGCAATATCTCCAAGGACAATGGGCTGCTTTTGACATAATATGTAGGTGGGCCATTTTGATTTTGGTTGATGCTGGAAATTTATTTTTGAAGGGATGAAATAGTTTGGAAGAGTTGATTTATGAGGGGATCGTTGCTTGTGTTATGAGACAGAGGTGAAAATGGTGGAGGTTTGTATGTGTTTGAGGGGAAAGTGAATGGAATGCTTATAGGTGGTAAAGTGGTAGGAGATATGACGTGCGATGCCACAAAGGTACTAGGGATGCTAGCGGAAATACCCAAGGAAGGAATCACATTACTAGTTAGTTGTATTGTTGTTGTAACTTGACGGTTGGTATAGGTAGGACTAGAGGCAACTATTGAGGGAGGAGGAATTTGAATTCCTCCTTGGCTTGTGACATTGTTTGTAGTTAAAGGACAACTAGTGGTTGGGGTGAGAAGTTTTCCAAAGATTTGAACTATTTTTTTCACAAGGTCAAGTCCATCTTCACTTTCAAGCATGTAGTGAATGTCATCTATGGTAGGGATGGTAGTGGTTGAAATGTTATAATTTTGCAGTGGATGTTGTAGGTTTGCTAAATCTTCATGAATTTGAATTATGTTTTCTTGCGGAACACTAGCAACCATTGTTTCAACATGCGTCACACTACTTGAAGGCATGAAATTGTTAAGGGTATGATCCATACCTAGTGTACTAGTGTCAATACTAGGAGTGAAAGAGCTAGATAACCAAAGATCCATGACGATTGTGCTATCATGGGATGACATGAGTCTCGAACTTCGTCTCACTACAGTATTAGCAATAGGAAACCAAATACTCATGAAAGGGATACTTAATTCAATATGAATGCAAATGCAATTTAAGCTAAGAATAATGAAATGACTATAACAAAAAATCCGTAAAATAAAATATAAAGGTATCAACAACAAACAAGAGCATGAAAATAGAGCTTTAAATTCTTGAAAATGCAGTGTAGAGTCTGCACTGGGACTGATTCGTACAGAGGGGCATGCGAGTCCTGGTAGTGAAGATTTTTTTCAAAAATTTCAGAAAATTTCAAGTGATTTTTATGCTTTTTATGTAGTATGATCTGTAACCTAAATGCAAATGTAGATTTTATATGATTTTCAATTATTTGAGATGCAAAAATGCAAGCTATATGCACTTTCACTAATGCAAAATTAGAAACCTTAGAATGCCATTTAACTAATGCAAACCCTAATGCAAGAAAGATCTACCTAGATGATGATGCAATCCAAATCAATATTATGATTTTATAAATGTGGGTTCACCAAAATGAAGGGAAGAAAATTGTCATTGGCTATGGTTTAGGACATAGAACAACAATCTTCTACACTCTCATTCAAGGATAACCCTAGAGATCTCAATGCAAAGGAGAAAGAGATCTTCGAATAGGGATGTCCTAGGGGTTGATTATAAACTAATGAGGGGTTCATCACCAAGCTAGGGCTTGGAAAGAAAAATTAAATGCAAGATATAATGCTTAACCTTAATATGATGCAATATTTCACTAAATGACCTATAAATGTATGTAAAAACAAAACAAAAAGTTGCAAGATGAATGTGTACTTGGAAATCTGAAGATGACTAGATGTAGCTCTAAAATTATGAAAAAAATGACTTTAATGCTGACTAGGACTCATGCCAGGCTAGGTGAATCAGTGCCAGATCTAGGTTTTTGTGCAGGAACATGAATCTAGCAAATGGGTATCCGAAACTGCAAAAACCTAAAAAAATGACGTAAACTAGGACTCATATGCTAGAACTCAAGGGACACACAGCTTAGGGCTCTGAGGATGTCCACTGATTCTGAGACACCTGATACTGACACAAATTGAGCCCATGGATGGCCTGATGATAAATGAACAAAATATGATGTTGTAACTCACCAAACTGTAGAAATGAAGTGCTACAAACATTTATGAGATGGATCCAATGGATGTAGATCTTGACTCTTGCTTGAATGGGATAGATCTTGAATGAAAGGCTAGCTTGAATCATGAAACCCTATATCACAATTGTTAGCTAAAAAAAAACATGATGCATGAAGACTTTGACATGATGCTTGATGCTTGAATAATGCTCTAGAATTCTTGATAATCTACTCTTGAAGACCCTTGAATGCTCTTGTAAACACTTGAATGCTATTGTGAACTCCAATTTGTTATTATGAATGCTCTCACAAAAGTATTGGGTGAAAATGAGTGAAAGAACCTTTAATTTATACTTAATTATGCAAGAATGAATGAAATTACAATACTACAAGCCAACATTAGATATAGGAGGATAAGGCCACACAGGACTCATACACCCAAGGTAGTGTATGAGTCCCATTAGGCATAGTTTATGGGACTATTTTCAAAAATGCTTAGAAAGGTGTGAAATCAGAATCGAGACCCAAAACCCTAGGTGGGACTCATATGCCCAAGGTGGCGTATGAGTCCCAGATCACTAAATCTAGGCCACACAACCTAAAAACACCTGGAATTATGACTGATACTGATTTCCAGGGCCGATCTTCCTCTCGAAAAGCATTTACTAATTAAGGCTTGTGGATCTAAAATAAGGCCACCTCAGCCACCAAGAAGCCCACCTCATTAATGCATAACTCTAGAAGTGTGGAAAGCAAGTTACAACACTTTACAACATCAAATAAGGCAATAATTCGTTTTATTTAATCTTACAAGGGCCCAAGACCTAATGTGAGGTTAAACATACTACAACACTCAAATCTCAAGGCATCATTAAGCCCACCCCCATGAGGGCCCAAACAAGCATGAAAATGTCACCGATGACATTTTTTAAAACTACAATTTGGCTCCCATACCATATCAAAGTTGTCCTCTTGACAATTTCAATAAGGCACCGCAATGCTAGGCAAGGTTCCACATGCAAGGAAGGTGTGTTCTGCTAGGTGGCCTTTATCAGGGTTGCATTCAAGCTTCATAAGGTTAGAAAGCTGTGTTATGCCAAACACTTATGAACATTATGTCTATAAGTTTTTGTTAAAAGGGATCTTTCTTTGTTTGTGTAAGGTATTCTTCTTAGGGAACATTGTGCCTAATGTCTCCAAGAGAGAACAAACCAAGAGTAACAAATTGTAGCTTAGGGGATGCCTCATGTCACATCAAGCCACTAAGAGAAAGAATATCACACTCTTAGAGGACATCAAACCTAATGACACCACCAAGAAAAGGATACTTCACAAGAAATAGAAAATCACACCATGAAATATGCAAAATATCAAAAGATATTATCGATGTATGCCTCCAATTTAAAGTGGTTACTAACACCATTGGTGTGAGAAATCGCTTTAAAGTAGCCAATACTTACTCCTAAGACATGAGAGATTTCCTTGAAAAACCCTATGCCAAGTCATATGTTAAATAAAGCTACATCACGAAAAAGGAAGGAGGGGTTGCACCTAGAAATACATAAGGGATCTATGGATTTAGGGTCACTGTCTTTGCTATAATGTTGTCATAGAGCTCAAAAATGTCATCATTCCCCAAATACTCATAGAATTGGAAGAATGACACAAAGAGAGTGAAAATAAAGAAAAATAATTTCGGGTCAACATGGAAGAGACCTAAATGTCTCGATGGCTTGCGTCATCCCCAAAAGGAAAACACAAGACAAGTGAAAAAGATAAAATGTTTACGACAAAGAGAAGAATGTAGGTACATATAGAGGAATGCACAAAAGAGAGAGAGATACATCAAATGAAATAGCATGGGGGATCACATTACACACATGTAATCTTGAAAAGAAACAATGCAAAAGACTAGTAATGCACATGCAATTCAACCTATAGCAGGTTGTTTGCATCCCAATCTCGATTGGTATATATGGAAGGTAGACAACTAGCCAAAGGGGTAACATCAAGTGTCGAACTAGGACACATACCAAGTTCAACACTCTTTTTAGTATCTATTTGTCTTTTAAGCTCATAGAAAAGGAAAATAATGAATTCAACTCATTATGCACTTATTCATCAATCTTTTCAATATATCAATGTCATCATCTAGATTAATCACAATAGGAGGTCGAATGATAATTTCTCTTGAAAGTTCTTGTTTACGTTGCGATGAGGGTATAAAATCATCATGAATTGCTATAGGTGAGTAAGGATTTTGATTTTCTATGTTTATTTTTCTTCTTGAGTTTGTAACATACAAGAAATAACACGATGTCTATGCCTACACTCTCTAGTATTTCAGTTTCGTTTCAATCTATTTTCAATTTGTGTTTGTGTAGGAGCAGGTTTGTCCACTATAGGTTGAGGGATAATTGAGCCCATCGTAGGAAAAGCAAAACCATTGTGCATTTTAATCCATGCTTTCGATTTATCATATGTATCCTAATAGAGTTCATGCATAAATAGGAATTCTTTAGTGATCATGTTCTCTACACGGACGAGATCAATTAATATCCCACTAGTAGGCTTGTCATTGATTCTTCAAGCTATGTAAAGAGGAGCATCAGGTGCAGATTTTAGTATGTATTTTTGTGAGAAATCAATATCAAGAGGCATTTTGGTTGAGCCTTTACGAGGTTTAGCTTCGATAAATGCTATTACTTTAGCCAGTTTATCCACATTTTCATCTTTTATGTTTTCATCATCCATGTCAACATTCATCACATCATTCTTTGTTTCACTATCTTTGACAAATGAAATATTATGTTTCAGCATGTGATTTGTAAATATTTTTAAGTCTTTAAATATTAGGAGGAGCTTATGATTTATTTAATTTGGATCATCTCACAATCCAACTAGAAGATGATTAGAATCAATGAGGTCTTCTACAAGATGCTCTACATGCTTACAATATTTTGTATCATGTCCACTTTTCAGTGGATAATGAAAATAAGAATCTAATCTAGCTGGCTACAAAATGGCTTCTATTAGGATTAGGAGTCTCCACTGTGAGGAAGGAAGCATATTTATTTCCTTCTACAAGATGCACACATGATATTAAGTGAAGGGTGTCGTAGGAGGGGGTGAATTTTCTATTCTTATCCCCTGTGCCTAGTAAAGGATTTGAGTTATCTTATAACAACCACATGGCTATTATCCTTGTTGATCTTGATTGAGGTAGTCCGAATTTATAAAAAAGTGCCTAGCCTTCTGGCCTTTGAAAGGTTGCAACTATCTTTGAGCTGTAGATCCAGACTTTTAGGACAGCTTAGGAGAGGGATTTTTCAGCACTCATGACCATATTTAATTCCTTTGATAATCATGAAGGGCTGTACAACCAAAAGATGTAACGTCAACATCCTAAATTTGATTTGGATTTTTCTTTGTATGCTAGCAATAAACATTTGTTTAAGGTTGTCAAAGTAAATCTTAATGTTTCATTTGTGAATAAAGTGTTTGGTATCTTGCCAATGGCTTCTACCACTTCTCTCTTCATCATCCTTTAGTTTGGCATGTCATTAAATCAGCTAGAGTCATCTTGGGACCCATGTGAATGTGGAAGTAGTTGTAAAATGCATCAACAAGCTGATTGAATGAACCAATTGAATTGTTCGGTAAAGAAGAAAACCACTCTAAAGTAGCATCCTTCAAGGATCTAGGAAATAGTTTAGCCAAGAGCTTATCTTCAAGATGAAATCATTACATAGGGTTGTATAAGTAGAAACATGGCTAACAAGATCTCCTTTCCCACCATATTTCTCAAATCTAGGAACTTCTATACCTTGTGGCATTGGAGTTCTCAATATCTCTAGGGATAATGAGTTAGTTGTGATGTATTGTGGAGGTTGAACATTGTTTTGTTGAGTTAGGGTTTGGACTTGTTGTTGAATGGATGATATGGTTTGTGTTAAGGACATCATTGTTATTAGTGTAAGGTGGAGGGGAATAAGGTGGAGTGGTGTATGTTTTCAGAGGGTGAGTGAATTGTAAATTTGTGAAGGGGGATGGTTGAGGAGATATTGTATGTGAATGCATAGAGCTAGATAGATTCCATGTGGAAATACCTAAGGAAGCATTGAAATTAATAGTAGGTTGAATGGTTGTAACTTGAGTACTAGTGTATGTAGGAATAAAAATGGGTATTGTAGAAGGAGGAATTGAAGTTCCACCTTGGCTTTGGGTATATCCCAAATCTTGAGTACAAGTAGTGAGTTTCATAATAGTATTGCTAATAGGACACCAAGTTGTAAAGCTCATACAAGTTTCACAAATTTAGTGTACAAACCCAAAATGGAAAGAGGCCTAAAATGCAATGCAAAGACCTAAAATGCAATGTGTAAATGCAATTTTTAGATTCTAAACAAGGTAATTTTTTGATTACACTATGCAACAATCTAAAAATTAAATCTTGTAAATGCAAATTTTGAAATTAGACAATGCATTAAATGTACCAAATTAAGCTAGATCTAATGAAATTGGAAAAATAGAAACTCAGTAAACTGTAACAAAGATTTGATAGCAGCAAATAGAAGCATATAAATGAAGTTTTTAAATTCTAAAATTTCAGATCAAGACCTATTTAGGGACTCATTCTCCTTAAGGAAAATGGGTCCTAGATTAGGGTTTTGAGACTGATTTTTACAGATTTTCATCTTTTTCTAAAGATTTTCAAATTCAAGTCTATAACAGTAACTTTCATTTTCAATTTTATGTTTAAATGCAATGTGAAATGCAAGTTGAAAATGTGCCAAAATGATGAACTAGAAGAGCTAGTTTGATATGCAATTTTTGTTTCAATTTTCAAATGCAAGTTTATATGATGTAAATGATATGCAAGATGACTGATTTTTTTTTTGTATTTTTCAGATTTAAATAATGCAAACAATGTAATCCTAAAACCCTAGATGAGATGCAAATTTGAGTGCAAACTAGACACCCTAAATGAGATCTAATGCAATGTAAATGAATGCAAATGAATGCAAGATCTAATCTAAGATGAAAAGAGACTCCAAAATTAAAAAAAAACTATAATTCTCAAAAAGAGTCAGACTCACCAAAATGAAACAAAGAAAAACAAAAGAGGTGGGTTATCTGAAATGAGTTAACAAATGGATGTACCTCTAATTTTTGCTATGTTTCACTCAATTATAAGGGCAATAATACATAAATAATAATTAGAAATCAAACCTAACTAATATAGCAATTAAAAGGTAGGTTTTAAGAGGGTCAAATGCTATGTACCTATTGCAAAAAGTGCTTTTTTGGGCCTCATTGAGGACTCATTCGCCCAATGGTAAATGGGTCCTGGCTAGGGTTCTAGAAAATTGATTTCTAGGTTATGTTCTTCAATGTATGCAACTCCAAACTCTAGGTGTTTAGCTTCCAAAAGTCTGAAATGAGTTCTATAGAAGACATTCCGTGATCTTGCAAGGAAGGTGACAACCTTGACAACTTTGCAACTTTGACAACTTTTTCTCTCTACTTGATATTCAACCTAAAAACAAACCTTATTGAAACCTTGGATTGCAAATATGAAACTTAGCATGAAATGGCCTCAATGAGTGTAGATATTGATCATGAACTTGACATAAGATAATGGCTTTGAACACTTGAACTTGATCACCAATGCTACATCATCACATTAGCTCAACAATATGCATGAATTTGGCATGATGATTGATATCTTGATTGCTGCAATAAACTTCTATAAATCTTCCCTTGAATGCCTTCTTGAATGCTCTTGAATTCTCTATAATGCTCTTGTGAAATCTTAGGATGTTTGGATAAAGATTCTAGGTGAAAACATAGTCAAATAACCTTATATTTATACTTATCTTACTCTTAATTCCCGAAATTCAAATAACACAAGCCGACATTAGATCTAGGATTTCAAATCATTAAAATACCGCCACAAACATATCCCAAGGGGGGGTCCTAGGTTTAAGTGAGGACCCATTCGCCATGTGGCGAATGGGTCCTAACACACTTAACTACGACACATTTGAGGGATTGTGAAATGTTATGTGAAAAGGGGGTCCTAGGACCTAGTGAGGACCCATTCGTCAAGTGGTGAATGGGTCCTAGATCACTAACCTAGGACACATACCTTATAAAATTAAGTGTTGTGTAATATTATTACTGAATGTGAAGCTTTATCCCTCGAAAAATGCAATTGATTAGGCTTGGATTTGAATTAAAGGGGCCAATTAATCTCAAATTAACCATAATTAATTAATAAAACTCTAGATTAGTGTGAAAGTGTAAAGATACACCTTACAACACCCTAAATAAGGCACCATTAAGTCTATTTTATTAAAAAGGGGCCCTAGACTTAATGTGAATGTGTTAGACACATTACAACACTAAATGAAGGCAACATTAGGCTCATTTTAAGATTAATTACTCATTCCCAAACTAAAGAAAACGACACTTTTTCCGTTACTACATATTATACAATAGAAAATAATAAATATGATTATAAAATTAATTATATAAATAAATATATAACATGTTATATTAGAATTATATTGATGATGGTTATTGCACTCACTAACTATTATAAAATATAATAAATATAATTATGATATTATTTTAAAAACAAACTTACATTATAAAAAATATAATATATAAGAATAATTCAATAAAAAAAATAATATTTTTTTAAAACTATTTAAAAAAATATGTTTAAATGCATAGCATGATAACTAAGTTTGTACACTTTGCATGACATAATTCTCAATTATTCTCTCAACATCATAAATTAGTAGGTGAAGTTTTATAATGCCAAAGGCATTATGTGCGGAATTAGTGACTTTCCAAGATTGATACAAGTCTTTTTCACCTTTTTAAATCTTAGCACTTTGGAATCACAATTGAGCATCCTAAAAAGAAGTCAAGAATAGAATTAACAGAGTTTACATCACTTATAATCTGAAAGACGTGCAAGACGATTGAAAGCTTGTTGACTGTTGGATTTCACCATCACCATTTTCGCCTTTTCTGAAATCAGTAGATTCATATAAGAAATGCCTTGGACGTAATAAACATTATATAATACTTTAATCCAAAGGTATATTTGACCTTATTATCTAAAAGGGCTGAAATAACTAGGCAAAGCTTCATGGAATGCATGCACACCGTCGTGTACACCAGTTATTTGAGCTTCTCTAGGGAATTCTATATTTGACTGCGTGTAGTGCACGTTTAGAACTCCCGCAGGTTGGAATCCATGTAGAATTCACTTTCAATGAGTAATGCACATAAGAATCAACAATTTGGTAGCGAATTTCATAGAATGAAAGACTGGTCTTCAACTTAATGATATACCATTGAAATAACAGCTCATTCGAATCCAGCACACTTTTCAACGTTCCTCGCCAACCTATCTGGAAATTCAAATTACAGTTAGGTCTTTGAAGCTATTTTTCAAAATTAGAGATCTACCAACCTATTACATCATAAATAATTATATACATATGTAAAACTAGAAATGAAAGTTGAAAGTGCCTTAGCTCTCTTGTTTGGTTTTGACTGGAGTAGTTATAGCCTAAATGCATTAGTGTGAAAAATAAGAAAGTGTGCAGAGGAAAGAACGTCCTATTCTGTTAATATATTCCTTCTCTGCGCCACCCATGAGAAAAGAAAAAAATTCAAAGTATTTTAGTGGAGATGAAACCTGGAGTGCGTGACTATCACGGTGTTTAAAGATGTTGAATACTTAGAACTGGACAGCGATTATAATGTGTTTACTCAGAGGTGGGTACCAAAAGATTTAGTCAGAAATGGCGTATTACCTACTCAGACTATTCATGCACTATAAATGACTACTGGCTGTAAGTCACATGAATTGCTTGAAAACAATGGGAAGTAAAGTCTGCCATCAACATCTGGCATGGAAAACGAGTATCGTAGGGTCGTTCGTTCTTGCAAAATTGTATTGACGGAAGCTCAGTTTACTCACCAAACCTTTAGAAGTCTCTATTAATGGCTAGCCCACATGAAGCTTCATTCAAATACCTTAGTTCGTCCACCTAATAGCTAGGTCAATGTCTTCTGATCTGGTACTGTATCTTCGTTTGTCCATGACTAAACAAATGGTCACATATGGATTCCATAAGTCATTGTTAACTCACAAATGCGATAGGGGAGAGGGGCCTATAGTAGGGCAAGGACCAATAGTAGGGATTAGTGAATGCTACTCAGGTCCCATAGTGGGGCGTTATCCGCACGAAACGCTTTACCATAAAGTGCATAATCCGGTGGCAATCACCGGCGGGTATACATCAAGCCAGGCAATGACCAGGAGGACTTCGGAAGTGCTGCCCTACCAGGCCCCATGGTTTTACAAAGGCAATAACGGTGGCGTCTGGCACGATGATGGGCGCCATCAACTTTGACAGATGGGTGTGAAACCAGCTGGTACAAATTGAGACATTTTTGAAATCATATGTTATGAAATTCAAAAACCCAGAAGTAGGCTGCCCTACTATGGGCCCCTCTCCCCTATATGGTTAGAGCTTTTGCCATAAATTTTTTTATGGCAATATATCTCTGGAACACTTTAGGATAGGTGACAATATAAGGTTTTCCTCCTTTACATCCCAAGTATGGGGAAAGTCTAGTGTCCATCTTAACCTTTAAAAAAATTAAAAAAAAAAAAAGTTTTAAAAAGGGCATTACAGAACAACCCAATTGAGAAATTAAGCATTCCCATTGGATGATGATCAAATTTAGGTTGATTCAATATTTTAGAATATTCTCTCTCATGAAAATGTTTTGTATAGATTTTACAAGATCATCTACAAAAATTCTAGATTAGATTGTGCATAATATCATGACTATATTCTTGACATTCTAGATTAGATTGTGTATAATATTATGACTATATTCCAAAAAGTCAAGATTATATTTAAGAGAATTAAGAGAATCTCTCCTTTGAAATATGTCAACAAAGTCTAGTGTCAATCAAATATATTTAAAAAATAAGTCTGGTTGTATTATCCAACAAATCATGTGTGCAATAAGTTCATTCAAACAAATTCACCCTCTCCCCCTTATCACTTAGATATGTGAATTACCCAAATCAATTGTAATCTAAATAATGTATATTAGATCATGCCAAGTACTTGCACGATCATGACTCATCAAAGATCTCTGATTTTGGTCTATATTGATACTTAAAGCTATATAGAAATTCATTATTCCCATGAGTTTTTTTAGAAGGATTTGACACTTCAAAAGGATCTTTATTTTTCCCTTCAAGCCTATGAGGGTCGAAATTGAATCAAGCACCATGTGAGTGAGCTAGTTCTTGGGAAACACATCCATTGCACCCTTGCTAAAAGGTAGCTTCCAATTCACTCTTACTCTCATGGGAAGAGCCAATTCAGTGAGGGTGAGATGAAGGGGCCGTTCACTTCACATAAAATAAGATCAAAGATGGTAGCGAGGTTTTGTTTTTGTGGTTTTTTATGTTTTCATGATGGGGTTGAATATAATGTTGATGGAAGGTTTGATGGTTGTTGTTGTTGATTTGGAAGAGTGTTATCGTTATCTTTTGTAGTAAGCTGCAATATGCATTCTTGTTTCATGAATGATTTTTAATTATTCTCTATTCTCAATGAGAGTGTGGTTTATGAATTCACCTTATATATAAAATATTCTTTTTATGTGTACTTTTATCATCTTTTTCTCTATTTATTTCAAGATTTGAATTTCCTCCTAGAATTCTTCATTAGTAAGAGTCCCTTAGATGGGAACTATCAAACACAAAGAAATGATAAGAGGGGGGGTGAATTAACATATATTAAAAATTAAAACATTCCCATTTGCAGATAACACATCACATCACATGAATTGAAAGAACATCAGAAAGGAAAAACATGCACCACACCATAACACTAGGATTTTTACATGAAACCAATGAGGGAAAGACCACAGTGAGAGTTAACTCACAATATAAAAGTTCACTTCTTAAAAGGTTTTACAATGCAATTTAAGGCTTACTGTCTAAAGAATTACACACACTGAAGCAAGGACAAATTCAGGGGCAAGATATAGAGGACTTGATGAGACTCACTGTCTAAGAGTAGGGTACATGAAAATTATGATAACAAAAACTAAGACTTGAACTCTTGTAGATGAGGCATCTGACTTACATATACTGACATTGCAACTCCTTTTTCACATATTTACATCTTCATACAAATTTCACACACTTCACATTTAACATTCTTCTCAATTCATATTTTTCTCATCCATCTCACTTTTCAAATGTTTTTTCTTTCTATTATAAATATCCTCCGCAACAATACAAAACCTTCAATTAAGTCGGCTAAAAGATGACCCTTAGATGTAACAAATGATATTGCATAGGTCAACATCAAAACATATCCAAAGTGAAAGAACTTCAATTGCGGACTAGCACGTGCTATGTTGACGCTTAAGAGCACTTCCACAAATTCTCTAAAATAATATTAATTGATTAGGTTCAACTGTAAATAAAGAAAAGGAAATTAATATTAGCGCTTTGGTCATTTTAATTCTGTCGATATTATTGTGTGCGACTTCGCCACCGCGCCCCTACAGGGGAATGCCGAAACATCATCCGATCCATAACCTCTTCCGAAAGGATCGCTGGAATGCCAGAATTTGCTTGGCGAAGCTGGTGAAAATATTTAGAACAAACTGATGCGGATCAATTAGCAACGATAGGAAAAAGAAGAACAGGCTTTGGGATCTAATGCGATACTATTAGATGATGTGTATTTGCTCGCTATTGATCTCATGTTGTAAAGCCTAAAATACAAAATGACATCGCCCCAAGGGTAACTGGGGCGTTTCAAATCCAACGCATTGCGTGACCTTATACTAGTGGGAATAGATTAGAGCATTTGCCCAGCTGTAACTTGCATCGCCGAAGACGGTTTTTGGTGTATTATCTTCATAACATACTCGTTTCGGCAGGACACAGGGCAGAAATATTTGCGCATCGGATGGATGCTGAAGCCGAAGGATGATACTACGCGCGAAAGTGCGCCACATAGTTGGTGCCTTAGCCAATCTTCTACAACTATCTCAACATGGCGGTGGATTTAGAATGATATCAAAGGCAGACATATTGTGAGCACATTAACTTGCTACGAATGTCATCCTGCAGCATACTTGAACCACTGTTAGCTTCCTTATCTTGCCTTTGTCGTTGGGAGCTTCGCTTGGCAAAAGCTAACTCACGAGAACCGTACGCTTCAATAACATCTGGCATTGGCCGGGATCCCAGATAGGGTTGACATCAATCACAACACTTATTTCCAATAGGAACTTTATCTCATTTTAAACTTAAACTTGTTGTAATCCAATCTTATTTTATTCCAACAAACATTAAGCATTAAAACCGAGTGAAAGGGATGGAAAATGATAGAGGAAAGCTTGTTTCCATTAGTTGAAAGTTTGTTTAGCATCTCATGTAGAATTATCAAGGTATTTTATCTCTCTTTTTTTTGGTTTTTATTTTTAATGATAATACAATAATCTAATATGAATGCAGATTTTCTCTTTATTTTTGTATTTTCATGGAAAGTAAAAAATTACTCAATTAAACTATTTAAAATCTTTTATCCAATAAAGAGCTAGTTGTTGCTTCATCTGGGAAGTGCATTTTGAACAAATGAACACAGGAATTTGGTAACTCATGTTGGGATCAAGGGTCTATGGATGGTGTAAACATAATTAATTTAATATATTTATTATAAAAAATAAAAAAATTCTAATCTATGAAAGCACAAACAAATCCTAGTGTAATAAAAAGAGGTAATAGATTATTCTTTTCTTAGGAAAATTTGAAGTTTTTTTAATTACTATCGAAAGATTTTCAAGTCAAAAAAGATAATGTGTGATTTTTTTTAAAAAAATGGTTCTTATGTTGTCATGTGTCCTTCAAGAGTCTAGATTTTTTTCTTCCTCTTTTGTAGTAATCAAAACCCACCCTTGATGAAAATGGGGATAAAGAGAGATTTCAATGTGAGATATTGGAGATTACTTTGAAAGTCCACAAAGCTTTAGATCTTCTATGCAAAAATAGAAAAGGCTCATAAATTATTCTATGAGCATATGAATTCTATAAGTGGGGATACAATTAAAAATTACTAGGTTCTATTTTAGTGATTCACTATATTTGTGTTGGGATCAAGGGAATAGGAAATGAGAGCTATTAACAATAACTTGGAAAAAATATGAAAATATTCAAACTCTTGGATGCTAAGGGAAATATGAGTATTTATAGGCTAGAAGCTTCTCAATCATGGGGAAGAGATTGGGAGAAGATTGAAGAGTTGATGCATATAAGATTGAAGAGCTGATTAAGATTAAAGAATAGAGGAGAGCCAATGAAGTGGGAAATAGATCAATAAGGAGTAGACATAATTCAATCATTAGAAAAAATGTTGGAGAAATGTTTGAAACTAAATTAATTACACATCTTCCAAATCTAATACGTTCACCCTTTTTTCCAATCCTAGCCACTTAGGCGACCTTGGACTAGTTACCTAAATTAACCTAAAGCTTAAGTCAAATCTCCTAGGTGACCCTAAAGTATATCAAGAAACTCTCTAGTCAAAGGTTTGCAAGTCATTTTGAGTGTTTTGTAAGTACTCAAAATCTTATTTAGAGGATGAAAATGGTAGATACGTGACCAAGAGGGATGTGGGAAGTTTCAATAGTTCAAAGAATTTTGAGAGGGAGAGTATTTCACACCTTGTGGTTCATGATTATGACCACTAGATCATCATCAGATTGCCATGTCAACCCATGCAATTTTGGGAACTTATATATTTTCCTTCTTGGGCATGTTATTCTATATAGTATGTATATACTATTCTCAAATGTTGACCTTTTGGGAATTGCACTTACCTATTCTTATCTAGGTTATTATCTCAAATTTGTATCTAGAAGATGAATTGGCTAGTTATACGTGATATTTTTGTGATGTCAAAAAAGGGATCTAGGGCCTAAACCACACTCTTTCTAATATCACAAGGGAAAATGATTAAAAGTGATCTCAATTACACACTTGGATACTACACTCAATAGAAGATCCAAAGTGGTGGATAGGGGATTTAATCCTTTCCTTTGGGGGGATTTTATGTAATTTGATGCTAATTAATTTATTAATTTGATAGTGTAGAGATGTTCCTAGGTTAATTATGAAAATGCAATAAATTGAGATGATTTCTAGAAAACACATAATAGATAAATAAAAATAGAGTTTAGAATAGTAGAGGACAGACATAGAAGAACCTATCATATAAATTTGGGCTTGATTTGGTTATACATGAGCACTAGGAACCCTAGACTAGGAAATACTTACTTAAGATTAGATTTAAATCTCCTATTGTTCCCTGTCTATGGGTTCTTCTTTGGGTTCACTATAAAAACATTTTATGCTAATAAAATCCAGTTTCCTTGTTTTTTTGACTTGTAGGACTTGAAGAATTGAATGAGTAATTAGGTCTCCAATCCTCCTCCAACTCACTTTAGATCTGTAACCTAGACACATGAAAGAGGGGGAAGGGTTGTTCCATTTAGGGGCTTGCCGAAGTCAAACCTTGTTTTGGTATTTCTACCTCCACAATGGCTATGACAATGTAAAAAGTGAGTTTATCCCCAATCATGAAGAGGCTAAATGATAAAAAAGTGATAAATTGACAATTGTTGCAACTCACCACATAGATTTGCAATCCATGATGGACTAAAGTCATTGTACTTATCATCTTCAAGGATAAATTGATACTTGATTTGAAGTCCTACAAGTGTTAGTACTCACAAAACAAATAAAAATGAAACATGAATGAACTCACATCAAAATATGATGCATTGCTAATACGATTCTTGACTGAAATAATGTTGCTACATTTCTTCTCTTTATTTCTCTTAGTATGCTTAATTATGATCTCAATTTCTTTATGATTTCTCTCCAAAAGTTGCTAGGATTAAAATGGTGAAAATGACTCGTATTTATATATGTAATTCTTTAATTTCCAAAAAATAAAATACCAATAGCCGACAAATACTTTTGAATTTTTAAGTATTAAAATACCAACACCAACATATTTCAAATTTAGCCAAAATAGGTTGTATAAGGGTGTTGGGAATTGGAGTCCAAACCTATCATTTTAGGGCCTTAACTATTGATAAATGATTATTAAATGTTTACTTTTACTTCCACTTCTAATTTTTTGAATATTATTATATAACAAGAAAATTGAAGCCATAATTAGGTCCAAGCACATAACGGGGAGCTAAACCTATCACAAAATTATCAAGGGTGACAATTTATGATGCTATACTTATCCCCTACTTTAGTGAGGGTATGAACTTATGCTTAAACTCACACTAAAGTAAGGAAAAATCCAAGAAGGTTTCAAATAAAATTGAAGAGATAAGACAACATCAAATCTAGGGGATGCGCTAGCTCCCAAGATCAAGATCTTATAGGAAGATAAGGTAAGGAAAAGGGAACACACACATGAGGTGCAATGTAGCTAAAACCTAGGACCTCTCCACCTATTTCCCTTATGTTTCACTCAAGGATACCTTAGAGATCTCAATCTAAGGATATGATGAGGGAAAGAGATCTATAATAAGGTGTCCTAGGGTATGATTAAAGCCTAAAAGGGGGTTCATCACCAAGCAAGGGCTTGGAAAGATAGGAAAATATAAATGATATGCAAACTTAAGTAAATGACCTATAAATGAACTCAAATCAAAACAGTAAACTAGATATAACATAGAGGTGCACCTGGAAAATGAAGAGGCTTGAAACAAGATTTGAAATCTTGAAAAATATGACTTTCAAAGCATATTGGGACTCATATGCTAGGTTGGGTGATTTAGTCCCAATTTAGGGTTTTTGGGAAAAAACTAGAATTTCATAGTGGTAAGTCTGAATCCTTTAGAATCCAAAAAAAGTGTTATACCAGGACTCATCCACCACAAGTGTCATATTAGCCTCATTCTAATTTTTTAGAAAATTAAGTTCTGAATATATTCTCCTAGCTTTGCTCTTTCTTCCAAACTTGATTTTTGGATCTGAATCTGTCAGCAAGCCTACAAAATAAAATATTGTATTGATTTGTTTATGGGGGGTTTGCCTCAGTCAAACCCCTAGTTTGGTAGTTAAACCTTGATAGAAATGATAGATATTGGAAGTAAATATAAATGAGAGTCCCAATATTAAGTGAATCTATGATTAGGAGATCTAAAATACCACAAAACCCTATTCTAATGTGCTAGAATAAGACGCATAAATGAAATATAGAGATGATGACTCACTTTGGGGGATCTCTAATCACCCTAGTAAGCCATAAAAATACATGTACCTTCCTTTAGGTAGAAAGTAGAATGATAATGGGGGATGGAATCACTTAGGAAACAAATCATTAGGCTCAGATTGATGGCTAGTTGCGTCTCCCCAACCTAGAATCCATCATGATTCACCTTAGGCAACCATCATCAATCATTGAAAATTCTAGATCTTAAATGAAAGTGAGATTGAAGACTTGGAAAAAAACTATAATGCTGCTCCAAGACTTCAACTTTACTTACTACTTGCTCTTGAATGCTCTTGTGAAAGTATGCTTGAGTGCTCAAGTTGATATAATGAATTCTTAGACCTTGAATCGCTTTTATAGATGAAAATAATGATTTGAAACTTTGTTTATATAGAAAATTTATGTATTACCATTTATTAAATCCCAAATGTCAAAATTAATAATTTTTTTGAATTAAAAACCTTAATTTCCCACTCAAACCCTAAAAAGGGGCCACCCAGGACTCATACGTCACTTGTGGCGTATGGGTCCCACCTAGGGGACTAATACGCCCAAGGTGGTGTATGAGTCCCACCCTAGTTTTTCGGGGTGAGAAAATGTTAGGTTGTTAGAAAATTGAATGCCTTTGTTGATTTTTTCACGATTTCAATCAAAATAAGCCTTGGGATTTGAAATAAAGGGTCCTAGGGGCCTATTAATGATGATTTAAAGGGTCAAGAATGCAAGGGTGCTAAAATGGGTCCAAATTAAGTGTGAAATTATACCATCTCCAAGAAGGGAGTGCAATTTTCTACATTACATTTATCCGCCACTTTAGCACCCATATGACTCTACATGCATATGCAAGCTAAGGGAATTCATATAGTAAACTCTAATTCATAAAAGGATACTCATATGGATTCATTTGTGAGCATAAGAGAATGAAGCCCCACTATAGCTATCTGCAAAACCACAATGTTAGTACCTATATCCTGCAAAACCAATTCGTTAGTTTCCCAAAAGATCCTCCTATCTAACTTCTTTACGAAATCAAATTTGAGGGTAGATGTATGCCCCCTTGATTCCACTTGCTTTATGGAGGTGGAATCAAGGTAGTAGTCTAACCGTATCAAATTGCATAAGTCATAACATAGGGTATTTCCACGTACCATACCACATAATGGTAGATGTTTGAAGAGAACGAGAGTGGAATCACGAATCCAACAAAACAAACAACATTGAAAACAAAGTTCTCTAGCCCCCAATATGCTAGTTTTAATGAAAAAGAACTTTTAACCCTAATATGCAAATGACATAATTTAAACATATATTATAAGAGTAAAAAGTGAAGTTAGTTGTAACAATTTTTTATTTTACCTTCTTGTAGTTTGATTTCAGTGGAGAGTGAGCGAGAATGTCGAGTGTACGACCATATACACCCACAAGACTAGGCAACCTACGTGAGGAGGTGACACAAGGTGATCTGCAACATCCTGTGAGTGGATTCTTCTCTACCTTAGCTTTTTTACACATTTATCTTATGTTTTACGCATTTGTATATAGATTTAGGACCCTAGAAGAAAAAGTCACAAAGCATCCCTTTTTTTCGAAAAGTGTCCCACTTTTTTGCAAAGTGTCCCTTTTTTTTGTGAAGTGTCCCACTTTTTTGCAAAGTGTCCCATTTCTTTGTGAAGTGTCCCAAAAGGGGAATAAAGTGCCTAGGACCCTTGGAAAAGTACCCTAGAGCAACTTTAGCACACCTTTTGACTATTGATGTATAAATTTTAAATTTTAGAATGCTTATAGGAGATATTTTTGCAATTTATTTAGATTCCACCTTAGTCGCGACAATGTCTTGACAAAAAATTATTCTGTCGATTACGATACTTGGTCACAATGTTATCAGAGGAGAATACATCGAATTTACAGATGAGTGGGATATATTGGGCGTATCTCATGCCTCCTATGAGATACCATGATGCCATGCTTATGGCATTAGCAAAGAGGTGGGATGTAGATACCCGCACCTTTCAATTACCCATCGATAAGATGACAATCGCCTTGGAGGATGTACATCGCATTCTTCAAGTTCCCATTTGAGGTGAGACTATCCATTTTGTAGAGGAATGTACATACAAGCAGATGTGGGTAGATGTACAATATTTTCTTGGAGGATTGGTTTAAGATGAGATCGTGGGGCCACGTATCAAGCTATAGTGGCTACTCTATGCTTGACCGCCACTTGTGAGACAAATTATTATATTCACCTTAGCACTAGCACTAGTCCCATACAGCTAGGGAGAACACCTAGATGGAGGCCTAGTTCATATGATACGAGATACAGAGCATTGACGAACCATCTATGCATGGGGTCGCAGCATGCTTGCACATATGTACTATGATTTAGGATGATTCACATACCACGAGGTTGAGAGCATGGTGCATGGTACACTTCTACATGTTTGGTGCTTAGAGCATATCACATGCACCAGGCTGACAGGATTTTCGTCTATATATGCACCATGGGATATCCATGCTCATTTAGCTATCCACTGAGATGAGTATGGAAGTATGGAGATTTACATTTCTGGAGAGTCATATTTGACCACCTACATTAGGAGGAGATCCTATGGAGACCTTACCAGTTGATACCATAGTGGCTAGATGAGACTTGGTAGTCGAGGAGGATGTAGAGGGACATGTTTCTATTGGGGAGACATGATTATGTAGTAAGACCATTCTTCTACGATCGTGTCATGAGATAGTTTGGACAGGTATAGGTGCCACTAGTAGCACGACCATTTTATAGGTGATCAGTGCAGAGTGCTTGGAGGTCAGGAGATACGAGATGATTGATAGTGGATGATGTTGTAATCATTGATTCAAATGACTCATATCTCTACATGCCCCTAGTTTTTGACGTTGATGATGTCAGTGCTATAGATGCATATGAGGAGTGGTGGGTTGTAGCACGACCAACTCTGGTATTTCCTATGGATCAACCTATAGGTTTTTTGGGGCCTCTTCTAGATCAAAGGGGTGGGGAGGAGATAGGGGTTAGGGTGGCAGAATTGTTTGTGGATGATGTAGAGGAGGACTATGATGAGGAGGCAGAATCAGACTATGAGGAGGAGGAGGACAAGGACGATGAGGAGGATGAGGATGAGGATGAGGGATGGCTGATGAGTGAGGGTGATGATACAACAAATGAGGGTCCAGTTACCCACAAGCACGGAGAGATTCAACTCCCACTTGTGTTACTAGATCACAGTCAGCTACTGTAGCATGCATCAACACCTGCGAGAATGGGGAGGCCTTCTATGCCTCCTACATAAGATGAGGCTATTTTTACATATCCAATCGAAGGTCTAGGTGATGACACATTAATTATGATCATGCTTATGCTTATGATTTATGATTATTCTTATGATTTATGATTATTCTTATGTTCATGCTTTTAATTTATATATATCATGATGTATACATATGACTTGGAATAAGGTTTTCCAAGGAAAGCTCTCATGTCTTAGGAAAAAAAATTGGCTACTTAAATGCAATTGCTTTCAAAAATGGTGTAGCAAATGATTTTAAAGTCGGGGCATACATCGATGAAATATTTCAACATATTTCATGGTGTGATTTTTCTTTTTTCTCGTGACATGTCCTTTTCTTGGTAGTGTTATTGGGCTTGATGTCCTTCAAGAGTGAAATATTTCTAGGCATACGATCTCCCTTCGTGGCATGATACAAATGAGGAATCCCATAAGTGGCGATCTAATATCCTTGACTTGTCCTCTCTTGGAGACATTAGGCACAATGTCCCCTAAGAAAAAGACCTTACATGAACAAAGAAAAATACCCTTTAAGAAAAACATGAAATTCAAAAGCATTTACAAAAAGTATTACATTGTTGTGCCTTATTGAAGTTATCAAGAGGATAGCTTTGGCATGATTAATATGATGAGAATCTGACACACTAGCATGAATTTCTCATTTTACAGTGAGAAGCTGACACACTAGCAGGACTTTCTCACTAAACTACCTCATTGGGATAACTCACTTAGTGGACAAACTGAGGTTCCACTACCCAGAGTGAGCAACACATACTTTGGGATAACTCACCTAGTGGAAAAACCGAGGTTCCACTACCCTAGAGTGAGCAACATATGTTAAGGAAAAACAAACCTGTTCCACATCACGTTGGAATGGTTGTGCTTGATCCCTTTTTTTTTTTTTTTTCTTGGCCTTTGATAGGGTATGGATATGTATCTTTGTTATTGCTGCATGCTAAAGTGTCTTGAATGTCTACTTTAGTGTTAATTTGTCATGGGGGAAAAATTTAGTAACAAAAAAATTATCCCTTTTCCTTACTTAATTTGGAAATAATTGTCATTGAATTAACCTAATTTTGCCTAGGTTTAGTGTTGTAATGTGTTGTAGACATTCACATTGATCTTGGGCCCCTTTTTAATAAAATTTACTTAATTTTTACCCTATTTTAGGTGTTGTAAAGTGTTGTAACACAATTCCACATTTATCTAGGGTCTCATTAATTAATTATGGTTAATTGAGCTTAATTAGCCCCTTTAATTAAAATTTAATCCTTCTTGATGACACCTTTTGAGGATCCATCCCGACACCTAGTATTCAAATTGCATAACATTAAATTTGGAAAAATTGAGATCCTAGAAAATGGTTCTAGGACCTATTCGCCTTTAGTGGTGAATGGATCCTCCCTTAATAGGACCCCCCTTTCTTTGCACATTTGAGGTGGGTTTTTGATGTTCTTTCACCCTCCTGAAGCAAGGTCCTGGAAACTTATGCTAGGACCCATTCACCTATAGTGGCGAATGGGTCCTCATTAAGTAGGACACCCATTTTTCAATTTAATTTTGGTGGGATTAATGATTTCAATTCTAGATCTAGTGTTGGCTTGAATTATTTGAATTTTGGGGTTAATATCTAAATTTAGTATAAATATGGGGTTAATTCACATAGTTTAGTCCTAGATCTTCATGAACATTCAAGAGTACATTCACAAGATCATTTTAGAGTATTCAAGAGAATTTAATAAGACATTCAAGGGTAGATTATCAAAGTTTTTTTGCAGCAATTCAAGATCATATCATGTCAAAGGCATAGTTCATTCAAGCATGTTGTGGAGCTAATGTTGTTGATGTAGCATTGAAGATCCATTTGCATGCATTGTTTTACATCTAATTTGAGATCAAGATCTACATTCTTCCTGTCCACTTCATGTTAGTTTGCAAATTTCCATTCCAAGACATCATCCAAGGTATGATCATTTCAAGTTTCATGTTTCATGCCTCAATTTCATTATTTCATCATTTGGTTTAATTACCTAAAAGGGGTTTGATTGAGGAAAACCCCTATTCACTAACAATCAACAAGTTTTTCTCCTCTTGAATGTTTGTTTGTAGATTTACAGGTTGAAGATCAAGTGGAGAAGGAATTGGAAGAAAAAATGTCAAAGTTGTCAAGTTGCAAAATTGTCATTCATAGTGCAAGATCACAGAAAGTTGTCTATAGAAAAGTTGTCAACAAAATTTATTCTAGAATTTTGGGAGCTAAAAACCTAGGAATTGAGAATGCAAAAATTGAAGTACAAGACCCAAAAATCAATTTTCTGAAACACTACAAGGACCCATTTGCCACTAAAGGTGAATGGGTCCTCAATGAGGCCTAAAGTAGTGAAAACCTAGGATTTGGGAGTGTAGACTAAGAGGAATAAAATCCAAAAAATAGTTTTCGGAACCTTGATAGGGACCTATTCACCACTAAAGGCGAATGAGTCCTTTGTGAACTAAAAAGAGGCTTCTTTCAGCAAGGTACACATCATTCTAGCCTCTCAAAACTCCCCTCATAGTTGCTATAATAGTTAGGGTTAGTTTCTAATTGTTATTTGCATGTGTTTTGGCCCTCATAATTGAATGAAACACAAACCTAATGAAAATTAGGTTCATCATTGATACCCTATTGATGATGAACCTCTTTTTCTATGTTTCACAAATGAACAAGACCAACCCAAGATAGATCCTTTTCCTATCTTCTACAAACAACCAAGAGAAAACCAAAACAATTCTGTCACACCTCCTAAGATAAAATAAGTTTACAAAGCTAAAGAGAAATTGGTTGAACAACCTCCTATGGTTCCTTATGTTCCTCCTGCAAGGGAAGAAAAGAAACCTATGGTTAATAAATCTGATCCTACACAAACACAACTTGAAAATCATACTAAAATAAAATAAAATGCTAGAGAGCATAGGTGTAGACATCATACTATTTCTCTAAGGGTAAACAAAGAGAACATCAAAGAAAATCAACATCCAAACTTGACTGAAGCAATAGATGATGAGTGTCCCTCTTCACAACAACAAAAATATCTTATATCACAACCACAACAAGAGCTAAATCCTTCTTTAGAAATGATCATTTGATCTCCCATTGTGATTAACTTGGACGGTGATGATCAGATTACTAAAATTTATGACAAAGTGCATAATGAGTTGAATACATTTTTTTCCTCTTCTATGAGCTTAAATGATAATTCTCATAGGAAGAGTGTTGAACTTGGTGATGACCCCAGTTTGGCACTTGCTATTGTCCCTTTGGCTAGTTGTCTGCCTTTCATATA
>VDFB02113925.1:0-27622 GCA_007258455.2 Sequoia sempervirens
TTTTATATTTGTGATAGTAAAAATTATTAATATGAAGTACTTCAATGCATATACATTGCCACCCAATAGTTGTACACATAATAATAGTATTTTTCATTATGACAACAATACTTATTTAAATGAGCACCTTATTTTATAAATGGCACACTTATAGTGGATAATTATGATATTTTATATGAAACAAAATACATATATTTCACTTGTTAATGAATGTATTTATGATTTTTTATATATATTATTCATAGGTTCACATGTATTTATGTATGGGTCTATCTTGACCAACATTGGATATGTTTTGATTTATATGTGTATTAATAATTGACAATGTATAACATGAATATGTTGCAAGACTAAATTTTATAACCACAAATACTATACCAACAATCAAATCTCACCCAATTATTGACCCCTCTTCCCTAATATATCAAAAACTCTTAAAATTTTAAAAATAAAAAATGATCAAACTTTGAAAAATCATTGATAATAAATAAATATTAATAAGTTTTAAATTAAAATAAGTTTTGAAATTTTAATAACTAGAATATGAAAATAGATTCGAATTGAGAAATACAAAAATAAAATTTAAATTTGAACAATTGACATGTATTAATAGAACTTGAACTAAAAATATTTTAAATTGATAAAACGAATCCTTTATACGCATAGCGTAAGCTTCTATTTAAAAAATATGGCCATTTCATTTTAATTTAGTACAAAATTAAACACAGACGTTCTTAAAAAACAAAGTTAAATGCGATGGAAATGGAATCGAAATAGAGAAAGAGTGGAAATTATTGAAAATTATTCGACACACCAATTGTATTGTGATGTTTCACACTCACATTGTTCAAGGCAAGCAACATCTGTTCACTATGCTGGGTAATTCCACGAAGTAATTAAATGATACGAATGCAACGAAAAGCGTGGTTAATTCCACAAATTTCAGAGCTAAAATATCTTTACCCAATTTTACTTTGACAGCAAACACGAAGCGTCAAATCTAACCCATCAGTGCCATTTTCTTTATATTTAATTGAGCAGAGACTTATCTGTCAGTCATTCAATTGTGTCTATTCATTCTTTTAACTTTTTTCTGATGAATTATTGAATGTGATTCAAAATATTAAAATATAAAATATATACAATGAATTCACAAAATTAAAATTGACTTGTTTGGTGGACCACAACCCACTAAATGATATGATCATTTAAGTAGAACTAGTTCTCATGCTTTATTCTCCCATTGACCTTGTTCCTCTAGAATTATCTATTGATGTTATAACATGCTACAGATTAATAGAAATAGTAGGCAAGCAATAACATTCCTTTATGCATTTGATATAATAGATGGATGATCAATTGTATCATGTATATAATCGATGGTGACATACTCAATCTATATCCCTCCTACCATCAATTTAGTGTTAATAGACACTTATCTAAATATTTATGATCTAACCCTCTTGAAATCAATTGTTATTGCACTATAAAATGAAACCCCCATAAAGAAATATTTGAATTACTATAAAAATAAGGGAGAGGACTCCACATTCCCTATTGATTGAGAAAGGCAGGAAAGAGAGGAAGTAGATGACTGAAGTCAATTTATTAAATAGAAATATTGTACTAAATTTTCTAATTGGATTGATACCTTCGTTGATCTTGTGCTAAGCTAATCCATTGAATTCTTATGGATTGTTGAAAAGAATAATGTTGGATAATTGAAGACCTCAATTGGATGCTCTTATCTCCTTCATTAAGGGTGGGAGTGTCCCCACTTTTCTTGTTTAGAAGGGTTTAGGAATTTACACAATTATTGAGGCTACAAAAATAAAAATGAATGAAAAAGGTTTCTCTCTAAGCCTTTGAAAGGTTACAATTTTTCTCTTGATAAAAAAAACTTTTATGTTTTTTTTAATTATTTGAGTGTATTATAATTTTATGAGAAACAACATTTGTTAGTTTTTAATGAGATGAATATAGTTTATTTTTATAATTAATGTGTTTTTCTCTCTATAAAATAATAGATTATTATTTTTCTTGTAAATTCTTTTTGCATCAATCATTCTTACATTTATGATATTGAGATCTTTATGAGAGTTTGAATGGTGAACTTTGGGTTATTTGTGCACACAACTAAATTTAGTGGAAAGAGCACCTTTTTAGTTTAAGTTTTTTCATATGTGCATACTATATTATCGTTTCAATTTCTACGTTATTATTAGAAAGATATGTATTTGTATTTATTTTCTTGTTTTATTCACTTTTCTTCTTTCAAGTTACATCTTTTCCAACCTTTACAATTTTTAATCAAATGTTTCTTTTATATAAAGACTTCTATTTTTATATGTAAACTTAAATCATTTATCTGATAATAATCATGTCAAATTATTATTCACATGCTTTTATTAAAAAAAAAAATTAAATATATTTTAATAATATATTATTAAAATTTAATCAATAATTATATTTCAAAATACATTATCTATTTTACATATACATATGTATAGGTATGATAAAAATTAAAAATAAAATATTAAACAAAATATTTATAATTTTAATAATATTATTATTTTAATAAAAAATCAACAAATATACAATTTCAACACAATAATATTTTAAAAGAAAGAGAAAGAGAAAGATGAGAAAATTAAAGAAAAAATAAAAATAATTGAACATGAGATAAAGATGGTGAAAAGAAAGAAGAAGAAGATATCATAAAAGAAAAGTTTGGGCTAGAGGAAGCTAAGGCTTATTATCTATATCATGTTTGTAGAAGGTTAAAATAGCTTCCTATGCAATAACATTTTATATCACATTTTAAAATAAAAGAATTAAACACTAGAATCACTAATTTAATGAGATTTTTTTAATATTATTCTTTGGAGAAATCAAATTTACATTAACATTTGCTATCCTGACTTGACAATATAGGTAATCTGGGAAATCTTGGTCAAAAATGTAACAAAAGGAAGAAAAGGAAAGAATAATAAAGATCAATAAGTCGCTCTATATTTTTAGTGGGAAGGAGAAAAGAAAGACTTAGCCAGTCTGCCCGTGTCATGTGGCAAGTTTTTATGGGATAAGGGGAAAGGGGAAAAGATCGAAGAAAATACTTTTCGAGGAGAGGCTTGTCTTTGTGGCTCATTGTTGTGTAAACTATGGCAGATTTGAAGGAAGCTGTTGAGAGGGTGTTGCTGCCATTGCAACTTAGCCTTGGACTTTTTCAGATCATGAAGTCGACGCCTCTTTGGGCGGTCATACATTGCACCCTTGCCTACTTGCTCCACTACTTCTATTTCCGATGGACAGATTACAAACAGCTTGAGGGACTCGAAGGTCGAGTCTTCAAAAAAGTGATCTCTCATGCCACCACAGCAGGGTCGAAAGTGAAAAAGCAGAAGGATCCTCCAAAATCTAAGAAAGAAGAGAAAGCTGGGATTGATAAGCCAGTCTCAGTGGTCTACCTGGGCAAGAAGTTTGTACTAGAGCGAATGGAAGGAAACAAGATGTTAATGAAGGATGGGCCTGCATACTTCATCACAGATAAAATGTGGGAAACTGTGAAGTACATTGAAAAAGTGGCTTCAAAGACGGTGTTTGTGAAAGACCATAAGGAAATATGGGAAGAAGTGATCACGGGCGATATCATGAAGTTTGAAGAAGTGCTGGATTCGGTGATATTGGATAACCGCACGGTTATTCGTCTGGACCAAGATTACTTTCTGCCTGTCAACTTATTGTTGTCGGAGGATAAGTTGATGAAGACTTTAAACTTCGTGGGTCTGTTCTTAAAAACTCAAAATCATGTTCATTGGCTCATTCCTGCATCGCTAACATTTACATCAGCAATCATGGGGTTCAGCACAAAAGTGAGGCTGTGTATAGATGGTTTTATCAATACAATCTTGTGCAGATCAGTACAGTTGTTGTTTGACCTACTGCCTTTGGCAACGAGGAGGTGGGCATATTCTTGGGGGAACTGGGTGGACAATTTGAAGCCTAGTAACGACTTGAAATCTAAGATTGAGAGCGGCAGTATATTCGCGCTTGTTGCTGCAGGTGCAAAAGTTCACTCTGAATCCTTAGCTGATTTTGAATCCTTGGCTAGCAGGGACCGTATACGTGTGCTTGTTGGTGAAGGTACAAAAGCCCACCTTGAAACCTTGAGTGACTGTGAATCCTTGGCTGACCTTGTAATCATGGCTGACCGGGACAATATACGCGCTCATCTTACTGGAGGTGCAAAAGCTCAGCCTGAACCCTTTGTTAACCCTCCGGTAGAATCAGTACATGAGATTTGGCCTAAAGTTGGACCCTTTTTGTTCAAGTGTGATTCTAAATGTGACTTAAAATTTAACTCAAAACGGTTCTCAGTTTATATAGAGTGGATCTTCGACAACACTACTCATATATGCTCGCTAAAAGCCGGTCGTGTTGCATCGCAGGAGTCGTTAAAATCCTATGATATTTATATTGTACCTGATATTTCTTTTGTACTTGATGATGACGATTGTAGCCTGGAGAATGATATAAAGACCAGATCTGCTTGTTGCTGTGGAAAGGAGGAGCATTATAAGTCGTTACTAGCCGATGATTTCGATACTACATCTGTTGATGTTGAGTGTAGCAGCGAGGAGGCCATTAAACTATTCAAATTTGCCTTTTACATGGCAAAGCACAAATCAGGTTCACTAAAATCTTGCAACCGTAAAACGAACGAGGTGTGTGTCCGCCGGTTCGTAGAGTCCATCAATGCCTATGTCAGAAGCAGTTATCCCCCACTCTATAGATTGATTATGGACGACGTAGTTGTCCACTGATATTCTGTAGCTCCATCAGAGGATGCCCTATTTGTATTATCTTATAAGCAAACTATTGTTCCATGGTATGTTTCCTTGATAGCTATAGAAAATAGAGTTATGCTGGAATAAAAGTTACAGTAAATCTGAAGTGATTATAGAACGATATATCCTGTTTAATTGACAGTGATTGTGTAAGGAATAGAATAAGTAATGAATGGTACATATTTCTTTTCGCTTCCAGCCTCCAGGTGGTATTACTTTCCTTCGTGTGTTGTTAAGAGTATAAGTTTCTGTTATGATTTTGCTTCCAGGTGGTATTACTTTCCTTCGTGTATTGTTAAGAGAATAAGTTTATCAATGGCTGGGCTTAACCATCACACACTAAGCATTGACTTAGTGTGTGCTCTCTCATGTGGGCTCTATTTCTTATCTCCGTTTTACTTTGATGACAATTCCATTGGTTGGAATCTGTTTTAATGTTTAATTATATTATTTCACTGTCAATTCTACCTGTCCGCTGGTAAATACGCTTTAGTTTTTTTCGCTGATAACCATATTATTTTACTGCGTTTGTAGTTAATAACAATAATATTTAAGCTATTTTTTAATTTGAATATTTAAACTTATTTTGTAATTGTATTTAATATCTTTATATTATTATTCAATGTTTATTAAAATAATATAAATGTTTAATGTTTAATAATTATTTTTTATTAAATTTTAAATATATTATATTTAATAATTATTATTAATATAAAATATATTATTTAAACTATCAAGAAATTATAAAATAATAATTAAATATTTTTTAAATGATATTTAATATATTTAAATTATTATTTAATGATTATTAAATAATATTAATAATTATATATCAATATATAATATATTTAGTCACATGTCATATATTATTTAAATTATAAATAAATATATTTTTCTTAAATGATGATTTGAACTATATTTTAATTATTATCAAATAATAGCTTAAAATAGTAGTTTAAATATATTAAATATAGTTTAAATGATAAATCATCTTTTCATAATAATTATTAAATATATAACATATCTAACTATTATATGCAAAAGAAATTGGTTAGTCAAAGTTCAGTAGATGTTATGTGTGTCACTTAATTAATCAAAGTTTCACTTATTCCTTTCAACAATCAATTGAATAATTTGATCACATAAAAAATAGTAATAATTGCTAATTATTAATATATTTAATCATGTAACACATTAATTTTAATTACAAAATTTTAATATTAAGATTTATATATATTAATGTTATATGATATAATGTAATTAATGATAATTAGCCGATAGACTATTATAGGTGGGAAATCAACTGGAAAAGTCTATTGTCTGATGCCAATAAATTTTTCAGGCTTCCTACTACCGAACTGTTGGTATTTTGATTCCCACTGACGTGTTCCCTACGTACTCCAATAAATAGCGTACGAAGTTGATTAGAAGGAGTGGTCATGTCTATTAGCTGGAGCGAGGGAGGGGGAAGGGTTATCATTCAAAAAATTTGTAGGAGCGAGTGGAAATGGGTACGGCCATTTGACAGATAGTACTATGGGCCTGCAAAATCTTACAAGCTTTGTTCACTTGACCCTTCGCTTTCAATAATGGGGAGAGGGCGTAGGGAGAAAAGAAGGTCGACACCATTAATACAGCATGGCGATCCTGCCCTTGGGTTGTCAGGTGTGCAGGTAGTGTGGAAAAATGTCGTATGGCAGCCTTTTAACCCCAAGACCTCTCCATAATCTGCTCATTGAAGCTTTATTTTGGAGGAAAGTGAAGAGTTGAATGGCGTGGAGGAAAAATGTGAGGAGAAGGCAGCAGTAAAGCGTGGGGATAAAGAATGGAAGGAAAAAGCAAGGTGCCTCACCCATGGCTTGGCCCAAGAAGGGAAGTGCCAGCTACTACGCGGCTCTCAGCCAGCATGATGCGCAACAGTTGAGCCAACGACGAGAGCTTATTGCAAAGTACCAGTCCCTCTATTTCTCATAGGGTAAGGAGACCGTACAGTATGGCGAGATCTCTGGATGTGTAACACTAAATCTTTTAGATTGAGAACCATAAAAACCCTTGCATTTTGATCTCTTCCTATATGAGAAAATTTTTGGGTCCCTCTTTTTCTGGCCCGTCCCTGTGGATTTTAGCTGTAATGACGGAGCCTGAAGTATTTGTTTATGGAACCTTTGAAGTACTTGCGTTCCTCGAAATGAAAATCTCCTGTTTTCTTTTTCTGTTTGGTTCTTTGTTGCTTGTGCCCATGGCATTCTATTTTAGTGGTGATAGTTTTTTATGGTTATTCTGAAATCTTGGTTCGAAAGCTTTGAAACCTTTGCGCTTTTCGCATTCAGATCTCTTGTTGTTTTGTATGCTTTTGAGTCCTTTTTTGGCCTATGACTTTTGCGTTTGCTCTTAATGACGTGTTGGAATTCTCATGTTTTAGGAAAATTCCATGAAATGGACAGATTGAACAGATAAATATAATATCAGACTAGATATCTCTTGATTTTATGTACTGACAACCTGATTAGTAAGAATATCTCGGCAAATGGAGAAGTGTAAGTATGTGTATTTAGCCAAACAAGAAAATCTTGTCAATGGCATTCAGTTCAATGCTAAAACATGCTTGGAGTTTATGGATCATCTTCTATTCTGTGTTATTTTTGGTATTCCTATGGCTTGTGGCCATGGTATTTTCCTTTGATGGGAAGACGAGCTTATTAGTGTTAAGAAGAATGCATGGTGAGACTTGAAGTAGACAGATGCGTGATGATAAAATGCAGCCATAGCCTTACTTTTCCAGTTCTATCCTTTGAGGGTCAGATTGGTAAGGCTATTAAGTGAAGAGAAAAATGTATCATGCCTATTCATCTAAGGAAAGAAATGTTAGGTAGGGGTTTTGGTCAAATATGGGAAATGTGGGTAGCTCCCTTACTTAGGGGATCGAGATCTAAGACATGTGTCGATGCCATTAAGGACTCTCTCTAAAGGTTTTGTTAATTCGTATTATATTTTTGCTTATCATATAGACTCAGATTCTTAAAAAATATTATATTGGTCCACTATTCATGCAAAATATTAATGTTGTTTCGCAAGCAGCAGAGGCTGAAGTCTGGAACAATCTTGTGTAAAAGGGATGAAGTTTAAATACTATTGAAGGAGTAGGTTCCACTAGTCTTGGAATGTTTTTTAAATTTTTGCTTAGTAAATCTTGGGCAAGGTTGTGATTTTTTGGTGCTTCGAACTGCTGAGAATAAAAATATAACCTCAAAAATTTAAGGGCAGAATAGATGCAACCAGTCTTTTGTTGAAAAAAAAACCTCAAAAATTTAAGGGCAGAAATGGCAAGCAATAAAAAGAACAGGTGCAACTAGTCTTTAGTCCAAAGAAACAACCTCAAAAATTTATGGGTAGAAATGGCGAGCAGTAATGACTGTTAGCCCTGAATGTAACAATATTACATAGATTTTGTAAACAATGGTTTGGGTCGAGTTGCAAATCAGCTTGTGTGCTCTTTTAGCTTAATTTTACAAATTTTAAGAATGGATGGATTCACACTCCTAAAGTTAACAAAGAATCACCCGAATTTGAAGTATTTTTTTTCATTTGAAATGTTACTTGTGGCTAGAAGTTAAGTGTTTGGAGATGGTAGTTTAGATCAAATTGTGGATCAGACTAAATGGGTTGTTTTCAGATTAGTTTTGGTTTAACAATTTATAAGAATGGGTACCCAGTTTAAAATTATATAGAGGAATGCTTCGGTAAAATGGTAATCCAATTTATTTATCATATAGAATGTTTCCTTATGGGTGATTTTGGAGCCAGTAGTATGCCAAAAAGATAGATAACAGCTCATGGACTACTTTCTGCTTAATTTTCATTTTTAAGCCTTACACAGAATAATGTGGCTTAAGCATGGTGGATGAGGTGGGATTTAATATCATGGAAACATTGACATTGATCAGCTAATTAACTGCCTTCGCTTTAGTTTTGTAACTATTAGGGATTGATACCGACTTTCCTATTTTTCAAAAATTGGCCTGGTGTAAACCGATCTTTGTACCATATTAGGAAAAGAAGTTTGGATCAAATATGGATGAACTAACAGGCTGTTTTCAGTATAGTTTTGTGACTATTTGGGCTGGATACCACTTTCAAATCTTATATGGAATAGCCTGGTTCAAACTAAAATAATAATTGTTTGAGTTTTCCTTATTGACAAAATTTTAAAGCCTTAGAAACAGTGCTCTGGATTAAGTTGGGGATTAGCTTAGATGTATGGATTTTAGGAATGTATTTCCAATATTAACTTTCACCCTTAATGGTCTAGCTCATATTATAGTTCAGATTTTATATTTCGGTGACAGATGTTTGATTATTTGAGTGCAAATCAGAGCTTTTCGATTTTGGACAAAAGTTTCCTATTTCCGATAATGTTCTGAATGGTATGCTTTATGTTTTTGGAAGCAGTGGGTTAGATCAAATTGCACATCATTTTTAACAACTTTTTTGTTTTTTTTTTGCACATTTTTGAAGCAACCATCCATTTTTCAGTATCATACAGAATGGCCTGTTAACTATATAGTATAGAGCAAAATATTATTCTTAAATTGTTTCTTATGGATAGACTTTTAAGATTTTGGAAATAGTGATTTGTATCAAATGATAGATTTGAAGGATATACTCTGTTGAAGGGAAGGGGAAAATATTTCCAGAATTGACATAATAAATAAGTTACAATGTCAAAGAAAAGCATTTTTAGGAAGAAGTCAAGATAAGGTAGAATATGTACAAGCAGGCCATACCATCGTAGCAGCATATACTTTGTGCTTTTTAGTGGAATTTGCCCTTCAAACTTGGTGCAGGAGGTCTGTATTTGTTTGCATATTCAGATTGAAGGATTTGAAGGAGGTTTTATAAGAGTTTGGTTTGGATTCACTGCTACAACAGCCTTCAGCTTGGCTGTACAACAACATAGAGGAAAGTGGGCCCCATTTGGACTGGTTTGATCTCCTTTATGGCTTTTATCTCATTCATTATTTGTGCCTAGGGTTGCAAAACACATTTTTACATCTGTTTGAGTGAGATCATTCATTTGTATGCAATTTGGAGGTGATTCATAGTACTTATATTGTTGGTCCATGTATAGCAGACATACAAAGTTGAAGAAATGAAAATAGGTATTGTCACTACAATTCATTTTGAGTGATTTTATGAACTAGGTCATTGTTATTTTGTGCATATCTATTATAGTTGAAGATATGCCTTTAGCTGGGTTTTCTTATGCAATGTATTTTTAACTGTGCTTAGAGTTTGTTGGGTCTTTTGTTGCCAAGATTTTTAATTTAACAAAAGGCATATTCTACCTTATCTTGACTTCTTCCTGAAAATGCTTTTCTTTGACATTGTAACTTATTTATTATGTCAATTCCTGCAATTTTTTCCCCTTCCCTTCAATATACTGCCAGAGAATATCCTGTGATCGGCATAACCATTGCACCTCGTTGAGGTGCAAATGCTAGTATTTATTTTTTTTGTGAGAGAGAGAGAACTTGATCATAAATTACATATCATATATTAATGATAATTATTAAATATATAATATATTTAAACATGTAATATATTTAATATTAATAATAATTAATAAATAAATTACATATTTAATATACATAACCAATACATTTAACATTCATATTAATAATAGTTATTAATTACTAATTATTATTATATAATTTTTCTCTTTATTATATAAGATTAAATATAATATCATTAATATTAAATATATTATATATTTATATATTTAATAATTATTTAATATTATTTTAATAATAATATGTTATGATTAATATTAATATTTTACATTCTAAATATAGTTTAAACAATATTAATTATTAGTATATTTATATAATGATGTGTAATATATTTAATATTAGTAATAATTAATAATATTATTATTTATTATTATATAATTGTTATCATTATTATATAATATTAAACATATTATATGATTATATATGTTATATTTTTAATAATTATCATTAATATATGATTTATCATTTAAACTATATTTAATGTATTTAAATTACTATTTGATAATGATTAAATAATAATTCAAATAATAATCATTTAAAATAAATATATTTCTTTATAGTTTAAACAATATATTATATATTAATAAATATATATTAGATTTTTAAATACTATATTATGTGAATAAATATATTATATTATATATTGATGTATAATCAATAATATTATATAATAATAATTTAAATATATTAAATATAATTTAAATAATATTTATTAGTAGTTTAATAATATATTATATATTAAGTATAATTAGTAAATATAATATATGTAATATTTATTCAAAAGATAATTATTATTCAAAGATAATTATTATTTAAATCATAATAAAGTTTTAATATTGAATATATTATATGTCATTATATAAATATATTAATAAATAAAATTTTATGATATTTATCATTAGTAGTTAATATTATTTAATAATTATTGAATAATAATACAAATATATTAAATATAACCAAAAAAAATAAGTTTAAGTAATCAAATTAAATAATTGTTTAAATATTATTGCTATTAATTATAATAATTGATAAATAAAAATAATATTGTTATTTATGAAATAAAAATCATTATTATTCAATAATGATTAATATTATTTAAATAATAATAAATTATTAATATTATATATCATTATATAAATATATTAATAAATATAATTTTATAATATTTATCACTAATAATTAATATTATTTAATAAACATTGAATAATAATATAAATATATTAAATATAATTTAAGTATTCAAATTAAAAATAGCTATAGTTACTAAGTGTAAATAGTAGTAATAAAATAGCTATATTTATCATTATATAGGAGGGAGATTTGATGCTGAAATAATATAAATAAACATTTAAATGGAATTTCGACCAACAGAATTGTCATAAAAATAAAGGGGAGATAAAAAGTAGGGTCCACATGAGACATCACACACTAAGTCAATGTTAAGTGTGTGATGTTTAAGCTCGACCAATAGAATTGTCATAAAAATAAAGCAGAGATAAAAAGTAGGGCCCACAAGAGACAACACACACTAAGTCAATGTTAAGTGTGTGATGTTTAAGCCTAGCCATAATGAATGATCTAGAGGTTTCCTTTTAGGTTGGGACTTTAAAAAATCACATTCTATTATGACTGATTCAGGTGAAGCATTTTTATTCAATGTTACAATATAAATACTACAACTATGTTTATTATACTCTAGTAATAATTATTTCTGGTTTCATCAATAAAAAAAATGTTTGTGGCTTTATCACCAGGGAAGATCATAAGAGGAAAATTGTAATTGTAAAATTATTATTTATTATAATATTTATTTTGAAAATTATGTTAGATAAATAGATTATTTATATATTTTTTAAAAGTTATACTTTTTAATAAATAGGATATATAATATTTGAAAAACATAAGTTTTTAATATAATTAGTTTAATAAATATTATATAATGTAAATGTTATGTGTTCTCAAAAAAGTTAGAATATGAATAGTTAGAAAAAAAAATTGTACGAAATCTATGAGTTATTTTTATGTTGGTTGGCATTAGTACAAAGAAGGTATTGATGAGCAAAATTTGCATATATTAAATTTTATTAGAGTATTGATATTCATAAATTTCGAGAACATGTATATCAAACTCAATCAACATGTCATATTTATTAACTCCAACTTACTTCAATGTTTTGAGATTTTTTCATGTACAAATTGATGGTACATCTAAGCTATTTTTCAATTATCCCAAAGTGTAGACTTAAATGTTAAGGCCAGGAAATTTAAAATTAAGACTAATAAGTTACAACTCATGATTAGACATGGCATAGATGAGAACCTATTCTTAAGGAAAATTAATCCTTCTTCAATTAAGGTTATTATGGGCCCAAGAGAGCAACCCCTATTCTTAAAAAAAATAATCCTTCTTCAATTAAGGTTATTCTGAGCCCAAGAGGCCAACCCTAAGGATTCAAAAAAAAAAAAGAAATAAAATGATGAGAAGTGCGATTGTAAGAAAACCCACCCTCAATACATAAAATTCTTATAGATTTTTTACTAAAATTCATTTTTCAAACTTGTTGATCAAGGACTTAAGAACCTCTTTCAACATATATCATATGTCATATACACAAGGATTCATGAAACTAATTAATATATGCTTAAATTTTTATGTAGTTTGGCAATATACTGCATACATAACAAACAAGACAAACAAAATAGCACAACCTTGATATTGTAAAATTCAAGTATACTAGGTTACACAAATTGATAAAACAAGTAACAAGAGAATGAATGTAAATAGGATTCGTTATTTAATATTTTTGAAGTGATACGGTGGAAAGTAAGGTTGCAAGAAGGTTGGTGTCTTAATCCATATTGAGTATCAAATTCAAGTTCTCAATCTCATAACATATGCACATGTATCTTTATACATAAAAGCTAAATCTAATTCAATGATAAACCTAGAAACTAAGAATGTACTTGACTCACATAAGCTCTATTTTATGAATGTAAAGTTGTAGTGCAAAGATATATTATAAACTCTAAAAATGAGGGATGTTTGAAAAATTCATGAATCAAAAGTTACATGTATTAAAACAAAAATATGCCTTCCAAAGACAATTATAACTTCTTTCAATGTTAACTAGTTGACTATAACACCATACCAACAAATGTGATATTAGAAACAACAAGAATTTCCTAAAACAAGCATAATACTTAAGGAGAAATCCAAATTACAACAAGACTTTATTTAGTTAGGTATCTTCTCAAAATTTGCAATACATGAAAAATAAAAGATAAAACTTGAAATAATGTTTGACACCTTAAAAATCTAATCAAATTAAGAACAATTAAAGAGTTCTCTAATAGACCAAAAAAATAGCAATAATAACCTTTTTTCTATTAAAATAATGTATATAAGCCATAGAGTTGCCCTAAGATTATCAAGACCTAGACACGTGCAAAGCTTGTGCATTCAAAAATAAAATCTCAATCTCATCATATTTTCATCTTACTACTAAAAATCAATCTATTCTTAAAATGATATCTCTACAAGAAAAATGTTATATACAATTAATTTAGTCAAAAGAATTTTGATACACACAGATGAATCGTGAGGCCCCTATGTCACCACCACTCAATAGACATATAATTAGAAAAACTAGATCTAAAGGTCCCTCATACTTCGAATACTTACAAAGCTTGAATTTGAGAGTCCATGCTTTGGACTATACTTTGCTCAAACCTATACTAGACATTGTAATAGGATAAAAAAAAAATATGACATACAAGACTTTTAGGACTTATGCTAGGGGAGAGGATCTAGTAGTTGAGCACCCTAACTTTGCACTTCTCAAAATCCTATGTGAAAATTTCAAAAAATTCCCAATTTTTTACAACTTGCTTGGCAATGCCACTTCTTATAACTAAGGTTTTAGGGCCACATCATCAAATATGATGTCACATTAGCATGTTTTTTGTCGAGGTGTCGAAAAAGGTCCCAAAAAAAAGTGAGACCAATACTTGTGCACTAAATCATGTGTTATTGGTGTGATTATGTTGATGTGGCATCACATGATTTGTTGTTTTTTAGATCTAAGGAATACATATTATTCAATTATTGGTAGTTATCATCAACACTAACAACTTTAAAGTCACAACTATTGATTCAATATTGTTAAAAATATTAGACATTAAATCCACAAATGTTATAACAACTATTGAAACATGCTCAACTAATAGATCATTTTTCCTAATTACTCAAATTAATTTTAGGGGACAATCAAGTTTGCCGACACAAGGATAAGGATATTGACATAACAAATGTGAGATACCAAATGAAACTTATGAATATCGAGTAAAAGTCCTACGGTCCTATTCAGAATGATGTCACTCAACTTAAACATGGGCCTTTTAGATTTGAAAACCTCGCCACGCTGAAATGGAAGAAACTCCTCGGTCTGCTAAGGGCATGTGGATTTCAAATCACCACTGAACTAGAAAAAACAGAGGGGAGACCGTGTCCACCAATTCCTCTACACTTAGAAATATGAAAACATCAAATGTAAGACTGCAAATATGAAAGCTCTCGAGTCTACCAACCAAAACCTTCTCGCTTTGACTTTTGAAATTTGAAGCAACCTATCAATATGAATAGATAAGGGAACCCAGGTCTGCGTTTACACCGGAATTGAAACATGAATGCCTCAGATGCAAGCCTCGTGTAGAAATTTAGTTTCTATAGACTTTGAAGTAGGGAAGGTCCTTTGAAGTTGGTAAGGTTCTTACCGTGAACATGTGGAAGGATCGAAGCGACGGATTTGAAATAGTAGCAGCGAGCTTTTCGCTCGAGTAGATTTAATAAATACACCCACTTTTGAAAGTTCAAAATAGTAGCAGCGAGCTTTTCGCTCGAGTAGATTTTATAAATACACCCACTTTTGAAAGTTCAACTCATACGCTTCCCCGGACATGAGGGGCTTGTAAAACATAGTTCACTATACATTTGATATATAAGGGAAAAATAAGTATTATGGAGTTAGGTAACACACAAACATAATCTAAAAGGCAACACATGGATGGGTTTGGTAGGCACAGCATCACTTAGATTTTAAGATGGATAGTGGATTTTAAATGTTTTATCTAGCATGAATTTACAAGATAGCTAGAGTCCATTAGAGTTTAAACATTATATTACAAGATAGCTAGAGTTCATTAGAGTTTAAACATTATATTACAAGATAGCTAGAGTTCATTAGAGTTTAAACATTATATTGATCAAGAATTTGGATGCAAAAAATAGACTAGGCTATTTGGCATATAAAGTGTTCAAATCAAATTAAAATTTATAATAGTGAGGATCAAGCTTACGAAACAAGGGAATAACAAGCAAGCTCAAAGACTTTTAATAGGATATTTGGTTATCATGATAAAAATTTAAGGTCAAGGAAAATATAGATAATTTGGAGGAAAGAATATGAATAGATAATCGTAACAAAATCTATTGAATTGGTAGAGAAAATAACATAGGCAACCATAACAGTCACTCAAGTCTACAAACAATGATGCATACTAAATTCAAACCTTGAACTTGATACACATGAAATAAAATCACAACCATGTATTGGAACCTAGATGTAATTAGTCTAAGATTGATTATGTGTAGAATTAAACAACTTTCAAGGGAAACAAAGAAGGCATGAATTTTTTAATTCATGATACAACCAACATTAGTTTTGATTGGAGATGTGTGCCCCTTGCAAGTACAATAAAAATTCAAACAATATTTTTGAGCAATAGACTAGGGAACACAAAAATTTCCAAGTCATAACATGCACAAGATAAAAAAGAAATAAACATGACATAATAGAAACAAGGATCATTTTGTAGCTTGAGCATGCAATATTCCTAGATGAAGAAGAAAAATACAAAAGGAACAAGAAATTTATGTAGAGAATTTGAACTTATGTTTTACTAAGTCAAATAATACTTTAAGTGATTTCCATAAATGAGTTATTCTAAGAGGTCTCCACCAATGTTCTTCAAGTAAAATATACCTTATCCACACTAATTTTCAATCACATAAGGGTCAAACCACAAGACCTCTAATTTTCTATATTTTTCTTTATCCTCTAACCTTGTATTTGAGAAAAGAACAATGTATCCAAATTGAAAGAAAATTCACACAACCTTCTCTTTTCTTTCTATTGTAAATTATTTTCATATGTAGTCATCCTTCCTCCAAATTAGTGGTTACGAATCGTTTGAGATAATGCAACATCTTTATGGTTATCTACTTTATGCAATAGCCTATACAAGTAAATCTAGGTTTATAGGAAAACTTACAATTTTCTTATAAATTTATTCAAATAGAATGTCTATAGACTTCCTAAAGCTTACCTTACAATCTATTTTAAAATAAGATTTTGAAATTTTTATAATATTTGTCTTATAATTTATTGTAAAATAATATTTGATTTTTTTGATGGAATATTTTATTCTTCTACCATATTAAATAAGAGATGCATTGTGTCTCGTTTCTATTAGGAAAATTTGTAATATGCTAGATGTATTTATAATATGTTGAGTAAATCAAAGTAACAGATTTATCTTTTTTTTAGATGTGTTGGAGCCCATCTTGAATTTTTTAACTTATGTCTATTGTTAAAATTTAAATTTCTTTGCTAAAGATGTAATCTCAATTTTTGTTACATTTGGTGTCTTAGTATATTCAAATCTATTTGAGATCAAAATTTTGCTTGTCTATGTGTGAGGTTAGCCTTTGACAATAATTCTAAGCATGTGTTGAGTATATGTGTATAAAAAATTCTTTCAAATAGTCCAAAAAACCAAATTTATCAAAATGGTTAAAAATAACAATAATAGCTATATTGCTATTTTTAGTAAGTTTACATCTAAACACATATGGACCTAATTTTTTTCCCAAAGCTCTAAAAATGCATGGTAAACCTTGAGAGTCAGTTTCAACTAAAAAATTATACTCAAACATTAAGTTATTAAACTTTCAAAGTTTTAAAAATCTTAAGAAAATGATTTTTGAATATTTAAACAATGGAATTTATCTTTTAAAATTATCAAAATTGGTATTGCAAATTTTTAGGTAGGGTAGCATCGTAAATTATCAATCTTGATAATTTCGCACTGTGTTTTGTTCCCCTTAAAGTTATTGGACCTAATTAAGCACCTAATTTCCAAAATGATACATTTCATAACTTAATTAAAATATTTTTTAATAATTTATAAGCATAAAACAAATGCTCTCATTTAATACTTTGTCTCTAACACTTAAATTTTTTGAAAATAGGGTTGGGACACTAGTGCCTATGACACCTATGTCCCCTATTTTGGCTCCAAATTCAAACATGTCGTTGTCAATATTTTATTATTTGAAATTTCAAATATCTAAAGTCAGTTGTTGGGATTTAGTTTTCAGGAAATTAGAATAATTTAGCATATAAATACCTAGTTATTGCATCATTTTAACATTAAGTTAAAAATAATCTAGCAAGTTGGAGAATTTATGATCAAGCAATCATCAAGAGCATTATTCAACAAGTCAAGAGGAGCCATCAAAGGATTTATTGCATCAATTCAAGATCCAACATCATGTCAAAATCCTATGTGAGTTCATGTGTTCATGTTGTCATTATTTTGTGAAGGCCAATCCTTGTTGTAGGTCTCCAAAGCATTCAAGTGTTCAAGCAAATCAAGCAACCAAGATCAAGACCTTGAGATGATGTGCATGACGTTAGTCCTTCAAGGAAGCCATTCAAGGGTAGTTAGTTGCAGCACTTTGTGATTTCATCATTCCTTCCTATCATTTATCCATTTATCATTGACATTTCCATTGTGGAAGTGGAAAAACTTACATGGGTTTGACAAAGGCAAGTCCCTAAAATGGCACAACATTTCCTCTCTTTGTGAATGCGCATATCTCAAGTATTTTGAAGATTAAAAGGAGCTTGAAAATAATGTATTCATTATTGCATTTGAAACCCTAGGCTTTTACAACTCACAGAAAATCAATTACAGAAATATTTGATAATGATCCAACAAGTTTGCAAAAGATAAATGGAAGTGAAAATTCGACATCAAAGGACTATGAAAATAGATCTAAAAAAAACCTTCTAGGAGAGTGATGCCCCTAGAGGAAACGTCCTAAAAATTAGGCTAAAATTTATACCACAAGTGCATAGTGTCCTCCCCTTTTTGTTTCTGCTGTTTGATTTTCCATATGACTTCTTAGATTTTCTATATTTGTATTAGAACACTAATTTACATCATTAGGACAATTAGATCATATCATTTCCTTTTTATGAAATTTCCATATTTGGTTAAGGGTTGGTTGACTCACCTATCAAGTTGTAAGTCAAGCATATACCTTGTCTAAATCCATAAAACCTCACTACCCTCAAATATCTAATGAAACAATTTAAAAAAGTGCCAAACCTTAGAAGTAAAACCCTAGGGTTTCACTTTTTCTATGTTTCATTTTGGTGAACCTAACGTGTTAACATTATATACCTTACAAAATTTGAAGCATTGCATCTTAGATCTTGGTTTTGCATTGCATTGTTTTGCACTATTCATTTAGTCATCCATTTTCACACTATAAAAGGCATAAAAATTTAAAAACTTACATATATCATTTTACATCATAGGTTGCAATAGGGTTTATTTCAGTCATTTTAGCTCATATCTACATTCAAATTGCATTCATAAATCTAAATTAGGTCATTTAAAATCTGAAAAAAAAAGTGTCATTTGTATAAATTTAGGTACTTTGCATACTACTAAAAAGTGAAAATTTGTATTAGTTTCTTTCAAAACGAATATTCATATCATCATTTTCAGATTTACCATATTAGATTTAGATAATTTTTGTATCTTAGATCTATAAATTGCATTTACAATTGTCATTTATTGCTCAAGCATTTTCAACATTCTTGCACACTTGCATTTTGAGTTACATAATCATAAATTGGATAAATTTTTAAAAATGCTTATTGTCCTACCAATTTACACACAGACATAAGATCCTTAAATAGTATAGTACATAGTGAAATTTTGAATTTTTCAAAAATCCTATGTAAGACATAGGCACTCTAGGCACCCCTGTCTAGCTAAATTAAGCAAAAATTTACACCTAGATCTGGTATTAGTTTTTCTGCATCAGTTTTGTAATTGTTTGTTAAAAACATTGCTAGCTTGATCCATAGGGCATAACATCATGTTCTCATTGCAAAAATCTCCACTAAATGGATCCAAATCTCATTGTTGATAAAAATATCCACTAAATGGATCCAAACCTCATTGTTGATAAAAAAACTCCGCCAAATGGAATCTAGAAAGTGGACTAGTCATGATGCATAATATGATAAGACATATGAAACTGAATTTAGGAAAAACAATAAAAACTAGGGGGATAATTTTTTAACATTAAAATAAGCCTCAAAATGGTTAATTTACTTAGAATAATAGAAGATTGGGGGAGAACAATATTGCTAAGAGACTTGACCATTTCTTGGTTTCCTATTTTTGGGTTGGTGGATGGATGTCTACTTGCTCTAAGATTTTTGACTAGAGGGGGTTAGATCAATGGCCTATTAAGTTATATGCTACTTCATCTCATGTTTCTCGGTCCCCATATTTCAAGTTCCAGCTTATGTGGTTAAGGGATTCTTCTCTGCAAGTGCATGTGGTTGATTGGTGGAGGAGGGAAAGACCTGCTTTGGTACCGCTATGTATTCTTTTTTGAAATTGTTGCAATATGTAAAATATCAACTTAAAAGGTGGAATAGACAGTGCTTTGGAAATATTTTTTATGCTAAGGTTGTTGCTCAAGTTGACTTGGACGTCATCACTCGAGAAATAAGGGAGTTTGGTTTTTCATAGGATTTACTCAAGGAGGAGGCCAGGGCTTTGAAGGCTTTGGAAGAGTGTGAACTACGAGAGGAAATTTATTGGAAACAAAAGGCTCAAGTTGAATGGTTACAAAAGGGAGACAAAAACACCACTTTCTTCTTCAACTCGATGAAGGCTAGGAGACATGCTAATTCTATGCCTATTCTTGTTAATGACAAGGGTGAGCATTTATCTTCTTTGCAGGATATGTCTAAAGAAGCTTCGCAATTCTTTGTTTCATTATTTAGAGAGCACTCTCTGGATGGTTTGGCGGAAGAAAACCAATTTCTTTCTTGTATACCCTCTTTGGTCTCTATGGAGATGAATGAGCATATTTTGAGCATTATTTAACTAGAGGAATTAGAGGGTATTGTTTTTTAGATGAAGAAAGGGAAAGCCTCGGGCCTTGATGGTTTTTCGATTGAATTTTATCAAGAGTTTTGGGATATCATTAAGTTGGACCTTTTAGAGGTGGTTCATGGGTCTCAGAGGAATAAGCAGATGTTGTGAGCTTTGAAATCTACATTCCTAACTCTCATTCCCAAATGTGAGGGGGAAGATAGTCTAAGTCAATTTAGATCCATTTCCCTTTGTAATGTGGTGTATACAATCATTTCCAAGTTGATTGTTGAAAGGCTGAAGCAATGGCTTGGAGGGCTTATCTCTGAGGAACAAAATGGTTTTGTAGAGGATCAGAAAATTCTAGATGGGGTGGTCATTGCTACCGTGACCATTCATTCTATGGAATCATAGAAAGAAAAGTCTATGTTCATCAAGTTAGATATGGGTAAGGCCTATGATAAAGTGAAGAGGTCCTTCTTGCGAAAAAAATCTTAGTGCTTTTGGTTTTGCTAAGGAGTGGGTCCAGTGGATTATGTGTTATGTTACCTCCACTTCTTTCTCGGTGTTGATAAATGGTGATCCTTCCTCTCTGGGTAAACCCACAAAAGTGGTTTACAATTCAAATGAGGAAGGAAAACTTGTAAAAAATGACCCCATGCCAAAAAAATTCATTATGGGGGTTCGAACGAACTCAATTGTTCACTCGAACCAAAAGAGGGTTTGCTTGAACTAGGGTTCGAGCGAACCCATTTTATGCATGTACGGACCTTCTAGACAAAAAAAATAAAATGGAAATCCCTTTTTGGAAGGGGGTTCAATCAAACCCCTGGGGATTTTCTCAAACCCCTCTGGTTCGAGCAAACCCCCCCTTTCCCTAATTTTTGACCTTATTTACAAAAGATCAATTTTTTTGCACTTAGAAGCTTAGTTTGAAGATGAAAATGGCAGAGAATTCACAAACCCAACTAGAAGCAGGTATTCCTCAAAACGTGCTATCCAACGAATATAATTTTAATATGTTTTAGTTTTACTATGTATTTGTTTTTTAGTTTTATTAAACATAGGTTCTTCACCGAAAATGAAGCTCTTTGTTCTGCACATGTGGAAAAATAGCAGATTATAAAAAAAAATTGAAAAATATGAATGCACCAGATATTGAAGTCCTTGATCCAACAAAACAAAAAAGAATTTTGATACATACAAAAATAGTTATGCGTTATATGATCGCGCTATGTCTGAATTGTAAATGGTTTGACTTTGAAACTTTATTAAAGAAAAAATATTTGATAAAAAACTATCTAACCAAGTGGAACCACTAGATATTAGAGTTACAAATCTAAATTCGAAAGAACTAGAATTTTATCCTTCATGGAAAGAAAGTTATGTGTTATACGATGAGCGTCACTTTTAAAAATGTTGTTTTATGAAAAAAACTAGTTTTCAAGGGAGATGGAAAAAGAAGTGCAATTTGATTCAAAAAAAATTGAAAAAAAATATATTTAGAATCTATAGAAAAAATTTCATGAAACTCCAGTTTGCATTATCTTCAAATTCCTCACAGTTTAGCTACTATAGGTGCCTGAAAGTGAAGATTTAGTTAAAAATAAGTAAATTTCAATGTCCAGTTTGGCCAAAAATTGTAAACCACTATTGTGGGATCACCCCTCTTTTTAGTGCTTCTAAGGGGCTTCATCAAGGGTATCCTCTCTCTCCTTATTTATTTATTCTTTTTGTTGAAGGCCTGGGGAGACTGGTGAAACATAATGTGGAGTTGGGTTTTATTCAGGGATGGAGGTGGGGAAATGGTTTGCCTCCTCAATCTTACCTACAATTTGTGGATGATACTGTCTTGATGGGTTTGGCTAAGATTGAAGAAGATTAGAATTTGTGCAAGCTTTTGGATATCTACCTTGTTGATTTTGGTCAAAGGATTAATGAAGATAAATCTTCCATTTTCTTCTTCAATACTCTGAGGCTTATTCAACAAAGGATTGCTCGTATTTTGAGGTTCCAGATTGGTTCTCTCCTTTAAACTTATCTTGGTATTCCTATCCTTGTTGGTAGACTTCCCAGGGAATCATGGCAGAATATGCTAGACAAGTTTCGTATGAAGGTTAATCATTGGACTCATACATGGTTGTCCTTTGTTGGTTGTATTCAGCTTAGCTAAAGTCTATGGTGCAAGCTCTTCCTATTTATAGGTGCATGTTATAGGTGGCTCCAGTTAGGTTTGTGAAGGATCTGGATTCTCTGGCTAGACAATTCTTATGGGTGAGTAGCTTCCAAGTGGAGCTTGGTAAAGTGGGATATTGTGTGTAGCCTGAGGCAGTTTGCGGGTCTTGGATTGTGGCAGATGACTTGGTTTGGGTTGGCTTTGGCTGCAAAGCTTTACTAGAGGTGGTGTATGGAGTAGGATCGTATCTAGGCCAGGATTTTATCTCACAAGTACCTTTTGGGGATTCAAAAGGAGGAGCTTCCCAGGTTTCCTCTGGTGGGGAAAGGTTCTATGATTGTGGGAATGCTTAAGAAAGGGTTTGTGTTGATCAAGGAGTGCCTGTTCTAGATATGTAATAGGGGATTGAGGCTCTCTTTTGGTCTAATTCTTGGGATGGTTTTCCCCCCTTTCTGCGTCAGTATCCTAATTTGGTGAATTTGTGTCAATTATTTTTGGAGGTTGGTTGGTCAAGGGTGGGTGATTTTAAGAATTTTTATCCTTGCACGGGTAGGTGGAGGTGGCTAGGTGGAAGGATCCTTGTGATTGGCCAGTTCTCAAGTTGGAGGAGGACTGTGTTGTGCTTCAAAATATTTTGGTTGGTAGATAATGTAGTTCCCTTAAGGATAAGGATATTCTAGCTTGGAGTTCAAATCCTAAGGGTGCTTTCAGTGTGGCTAGTGGATATCAGGAGTTGTTGTCTCGTAAGTTTGGGGGGGTGGAAGTCCCTTGGTGGAAACATGTGTGCAACAAGTTCTCATGGCCAAAGTGTAATTGTTTTGTGTGGACTTTGGCTTGGAATAGATGTTTGACATGGGATAATGTTGATAGGGATTCCAAAGTCTTGTGGTTTATTTTTTGAAGAAACTTAATATCTTCACACCCTATGAATTTTGCCACCAAAATTCATCAGTAAGGTTGAGGATTGGCCAACACTTAAGTGAAGCATTTAGAACCTCAATTCTTCTCTTCGGGCTCTATGAGACCCAGGAGGGTAATCCCATTCATGCTCATAATATCCCTACTTGATCAAGAGCATCCCCAATCATAGATGTATTCCTCAGGAAGTGCAAATAAACCAATGTCATCTAAGGCTTGGTAGACCTCTTATGAAATTGCTATTTATTGCAAGGAATATGCTAATACTGAAAGTTTGTATGACATAATTTTAAGTATGTTGTGAATTCATTTCCATTTTGAATCTCTGGCCTAGTTCATCACTAGCTTAGTCAATCCACAAGATAAACTAACAAAAATACCAGTGACCTATTTGAGGGAACAATGGAGTCATATTTTGTAATCAGTCAGTAATACAACTATAATTTAACATCAGTAATCAGGGTACTATTAGCATGCTACTTTGTGGCATCCAACTCTATGTGTTCTAAAACATTATTTCCTTACCAAATCCTATATCCTTTTCCCACAAACCAATGGCCTCATTTCAACATTTAATCAACTCATTGAATTGAAGCACAAACAAACCCATTCATTCAGGGAAAATGACAAAAGGAAAATGAAATTATAATTAGCAATTACATGAACATAATCTGCAAGAAAATACATAGGAGAGTAATATTTGAGAACTAGCGTGAACCCAAAATATGCTCATGATTTGAGTATTATGTTGTATTTTTAATACCCTTACTCTTGTTGTTAATGGTTGTTTTAACTCTTTAAAGACCTTTTTATCGGGTGGTATCCTGTAGCAATACATTCCTAAATTCCTGCAGCCTAACATTTCTATATGTCTATATTAATTACCTGTTTGACTTCCCAAATGACTGATATAATGCATGTGGTTTTTGAATAATGAAATAGATTTAATATGTAATTAATGAATGAATATCATGTAGTTTCCATGCATGCTTTCTTTCACTTCTGTTGCCTTGTGTTTCACAGGTTGTTGAAGGAAGCATGAAGCGAGTCAGCGCGGTGAATCGACCTTGTGAAAGTCTATGAAATATATGTTGCAAGGTCTAGATAACCTTTTTGTGGAATCTGAGTGCCTTAAGCCAAGGTGACTTAGACAATGGCTGACCATTATAAGAAAAAAGAGGCAACCACCAAATATTCTGTTGGTTAAGAGAAAGCCCATCTTGAAAACCAGAGCCAACCCAATGGAGCCAGGCCTTGATAGCCTCCCAGGCTTGCTAGATACTTTTTGCCACAAAAGTCCCAACAATTTGGACTCATTCCTCCATGACCAAAAGAGTTTGAAAGCCAATCCCCTTCTAGGCAGGTCTATGGATATGAAATCTTGATTGAATACAATGCTTCAGAAGAATTTTCTAGACCTCATCCCTAGTAAGGGCACGGATAATCAATTTAACACATAAAGTAGTCCCTTTCCATTGAGTGGAAAGCAACCCAAGTTCTCCAGAATCTCTAGGAAGGCAACAAAATTCCCAAGCCACACAGTGAAACCCTCTGTGGGATTCAGAGGAGGCCCAAATAAAATATTGAAGCAATTTTTCAAGCTTGTTGTAGGCAGCTTTGGAAGGGGCCCAACAAGAAGAATAGTAGATGTGGGTGGCTTCCAGAACTTTGGAGCACACCTGAAATATCCCCACTAGAGAGAGGGGCTTGGTAATCTAATAAGAAAGCTCCTACTTGACTCTAGAGAACACAGCTTTCCAAAGCTCAATCGAGGATGCCTGGAAAGCAAAGGGAATGCCCGGAAACCAAAAAATCTCTCTTGGCCCAATCCACTTCTAACCATATTGTTGCAACCAAAGAGGAGAAGGCAAGATAGACTTTCTATAGCACAAAATTTGTGTCACTGAATGGCAGAACCAGAAGCAAGACAAAAGATGTTAAGGCACTCCAGGGCCACTCTAATAGTATATTCTTCCTCTAGAAGAGTGAGGAAAGAGTCATTTGGAAAATAGCCATTAACTAGCTGAGCCTAAGAGTTGGGTAGAGAGATGCCCTTGACACACTATTGGGAAACCGTGTTGGCTAGGAGGTAGCCAAATCCCTTAGCAGCAAGCACATACAAAGAGGGGGAAAGTAAGCACACTTTCTGAATGGAACGAAAGAGTCCAAAGGCAAAGAATTGATGGCCATTAATGGTGATGCAAGCAAAGGAATCCACAAAGACCATTCAAATAGTCTAAATGAAGTTAGGCCCAAAACCCAAAGCTTGCAGCATAGTAAGAATAAAAGGCCATTCAATATGATTATAGGCCTTCGCAAAGTCAATTTTGATAAACATGGCTTTCTAGTTTGAATGCTTGGCCCATTCCATGCCTTCCCAAATAGCAATAATATTGTCCAGAATAAACTTGGATTTGATAAACCTAGTTTTCTTTGGATGCACAACCTGAGGTAAACGATGGTGGATCTTCAAAGCCAAAGCCTTAGCGATGATCTTGTAGGAGACATTGAGAAGCATGATAGGTCTTCAGTTGCAAATGTCTTTCGAGTCACCAAACTTAGGTATGAATTTTATATTGACTTTGTTTATTAAGTTACCTAGAGAATTAGCATGAAAAGCCTCTAAGTAAACATGATACAGATCTTTCCCAACACAGTCCCACAAGGCCTTGTACAATTCACAAGGAAACCCATCAATCCCTAGGGCTTTTTCATTAGCCATGGAATGGACAACCTCTTTGAGATCATCAATTGTTAACAATTTATCATAAAAAAAAGTTGGGTTGAGGAAAACCTATTTGGCACTATAGTAAGGCAATCCTGTAGGGCTTGATGTCACACAGACATGGGTTCCTATGCAGTGAAAACCTACTCATAATGATGCACAAAGGCCTAGAGAATGTTAGGAAGCTCAGAAAGAACCTAAATGCCATCTTTAATTGTTTTAATGCTCGGGGATGAGTGCCTAGCACACAGAGCCAAAAAAAAATCTTTGGAGGCACAATCACCAATTTTTCACCAATGTAACTGGGCTTTTATTTGTGCACCTCTAGTAGCATAATTGTTTGCAACTTGCTTTTTATGCCTTAATTTCACCACCCTAACTTGCAATGATGGAGAAAAAGGGTTGGCCTCCAAAGCCTCAGTAGCTGAGCAGAGGTTAGCGGTGGTAGCCTCATAAGACTATCAGCGAAAGATAGCCAGTTGGTGCCCATAAATGTGCATAAATCTAGTCGTCCAAGTGATAGCATCATTCCACCAAGTAATCCAACCTGTATGATGAGATGGCCTGCACTCTAGATTCTAAAATTTGTGAATGGGGGCCAAGGTGGGCTTGTGGCAAAGTAAATACGTGTTTAGAAAAAATTGAGTTTTACACATGTGAGGTTGTCTAGTTTCCCATTCAATGTGAAAAGAAATGGGAAAGTGATCTAAAAAAGTCACATCCACTAATGGCTTAACTGGGAGAGAAAAGTTGTCAAAAGAGAAAATATTGAGCCAAGATCATGGCACGATCAAGGTGCTTAAATATTCTATCAGAACTAGCCTTGAAATTACACCAAGTGTGCCAGAGTGAATGAGAATGGCAGGGGCCAATGTTGGGATCATAGAACCCCAATTTATTGTGCATGTAAAACCATGCCTCCCTTTTACCAACAGCCCATCTAAATGGAAAGGTGCCATCTTTTTCATATGCCATCTCAACCATATTGAAACCCCCACACAGTAACTGGGTAGCAACTGGCAATGAATCAACAATCCAACGCCAAAGCAAAGAATGTTCCACAACATCATTAGAAGCATAGACATTAATAATCCCAAAGGAATGATTATCAATATTGAGACGGATCCAGACAAGTCGA
>VDFB02113925.1:27722-83089 GCA_007258455.2 Sequoia sempervirens
CTGGAAAATATTAGAAGAGATACATAGTCTATTCTTCAATTGGAGGCATACTATAAGTACTTATTGGTGCCCAAAAGGCTCAAACTTAAAGATCATCCTTCACTACTAATAAGTTCATGAATCTAAGTGTTCAATTTGATGATAGTGCTACAAGGGAAACATTGAGAGAAGAATATAATGAAAATGCTATTGAATCCAATTGCAACAAAGAAATTATTACAATAAGTTGCAATGAGCATAGAGAAATTTATAAGGTGGGTGATTTAGATCTAATTAATCAAATGTGACAATAGAGCATAGCATGTAAAGGGGGGAAATCCATGATTCTCCCAATATAGGATCAATATGATAAAGATATGATAAGAACCTGAAATAAAGTGAGATATCAATGTAGGAAGAAAAATAATAGGATCAAGATATGTGGAATAAATTTATAAAATGCACTAGTGTTTTGTGGTTACAAAATGTGTGCTCATATTTTATAAGCCACAAAACACACTCACATTATGGCTTGGTTTTACCATGCCATAACATGATCATGTTATGTGATTTTCAACATAAAATGAGCATGTTATATAGAAAATTGGCTATTTGGCCACTTTTTTGTAAACCATTTCCATGCACTTGCCCCTATCTACAACTAAGGTTTGGAGGTGTGACTCATCACATAACTTGCCACATTAGCACATCTAGTGAGAAGTGTCCTAAAATTGACTTTTTAAATATTTCACCAAAACTTAATCATGGTATCCCTAGTAGTCGAACAAAAAAATATTTTTTGTTGTTAGAACAATATCATATTATTATTGTAAATATAACTTATATGCAACCTAAATAATCTCAATAGATTTTGGTTAGCATAAATGTTGTTATGTCTAACCTTTATATCCAACACAAATTAACCAATAGTTGAACACAAAAAAGTATTTATTGTTATAAAAACAACACATTATTATTTAAAATATAATTTATCTATATTCAATTTTAAATGATTATAAATTGTTTTGGCAATCCTTCACATTTCATGGGCAAATACAAGGTATTTATTGTGCTCATCTTTTATATTTGTGATAGTAAAAATTATTAATATGAAGTACTTCAATGCATATACATTGCCACCCAATAGTTGTACACATAATAATAGTATTTTTCATTATGACAACAATACTTATTTAAATGAGCACCTTATTTTATAAATGGCACACTTATAGTGGATAATTATGATATTTTATATGAAACAAAATACATATATTTCACTTGTTAATGAATGTATTTATGATTTTTTATATATCATTCATAGGTTCACATGTATTTATGTATGGGTCTATCTTGACCAACATTGGATATGTTTTGATTTATATGTGTATTAATAATTGACAATGTATAGCATGAATATGTTGCAAGACTAAATTTTATAACCACAAATACTATACCAACAATCAAATCTCACCCAATTATTGACCCCTCTTCCCTAATATATCAAAAACTCTTAAAATTTTAAAAATAAAAAATGATCAAACTTTGAAAAATCATTGATAATAAATAAATATTAATAAATTTTAAATTAAAATAAGTTTTGAAATTTTAATAACTAGAATATGAAAATAGATTTGAATTGAGAAATACAAAAATAAAATTTAAATTTGAACAATTGACATGTATTAATAGAACTTGAACTAAAAATATTTTAAATTGATAAAACGAATCCTTTATACGCATAGCGTAAGCTTCTATTTAAAAAATATGGCCATTTCATTTTAATTTAGTACAAAATTAAACACAGACGTTCTTAAAAAACAAAGTTAAATGCGATGGAAATGGAATCGAAATAGAGAAAGAGTGGAAATTATTGAAAATTATTCGACACACCAATTGTATTGTGATGTTTCACACTCACATTGTTCAAGGCAAGCAACATCTGTTCACTATGCTGGGTAATTCCACGAAGTAATTAAATGATACGAATGCAACGAAAAGCGTGGTTAATTCCACAAATTTCAGAGCTAAAATATCTTTACCCAATTTTACTTTGACAGCAAACACGAAGCGTCAAATCTAACCCATCAGTGCCATTTTCTTTATATTTAATTGAGCAGAGACTTATCTGTCAGTCATTCAATTGTGTCTATTCATTCTTTTAACTTTTTTCTGATGAATTATTGAATGTGATTCAAAATATTAAAATATAAAATATATACAATGAATTCACAAAATTAAAATTGACTTGTTTGGTGGACCACAACCCACTAAATGATATGATCATTTAAGTAGAACTAGTTCTCATGCTTTATTCTCCCATTGACCTTGTTCCTCTAGAATTATCTATTGATGTTATAACATACTTTACACATTAATAAAATAGTGACGAAGCAATAACATTCAACATACATTTGATATAATTGATGATTAATATTTCATTTGTAATAGATGGATGATCAATTCTAATAGGTATGATAAAAATTAAAAAGAAAATATTAAACAAAATATTTATAATTTTTAATAATATTATTATTTTAATAAAAAATCAACAAATATGCAATTTCAACACAATAATATTTAAAAAGAAAAAGAAAGAGAAAGATGAGAAAATTAAAGAAAAAATAATAATTGAACATGCGATATATATAGGGAGAAAGATGGTGAAAAGAAAGAAGGAAACGATATCATAAAAGAAAAGTTTGGGCTAGAGAGAGCTAAGACTTATTATCTATATCATGTTTTAAGAAGGTTAAAATAGCTTACTGTAAAATAACATTTTATATCACATTTTTAAAGTAAAAGAATTAAACACTAGAATCACTAATTTAATGAGTTTTTTTAATATTATTCTTTGGAGAAATCAAATTTACATTAACATTTGCTATCCTGACTTGACAATATAGGTAATCTGGGAAATCCTTGTCAAAAATGTAACAAAAGGAAGAAAAGGAAAGAATAATAAAGATCAATCAAGTCGCTCTATATTTTTAGTGGGAAGGAGAAAAGAAAGACTTAGCCAGTCTGCCCGTGCATGTGGCAAGTTTTTATGGAATAAGGGGAAAGGGAAAGAAAATTTCGAAGAAAATACTTTTCGAGGAAAGGCTTGTCTTTGTGGCTCATTGTTGTGCAAACTATGGCAGATTTGAAGGAAGCTGTTGAGAGGGTGTTGCTGCCATTGCAACTTAGCCTTGGACTTTTTCAGATCATGAAGACAACGCCTCTTTGGGCGGTCATACATTGCATCCTTGCCTACTTCCTCCACTGCTTCTATTTCCCTTGCACAGATTACAAACAGCTTGAGGGATTCGAAGGTCGAGTCTTCAAAAAAGTGATCTCTCATGCCACCACAGCAGGGTCGAAAGTGAAAAAGCAGAAGGATCCTACAAAATCTAAGAAAGAAGGGAAATCTGAGATTGAAAAGACAGCCTCAGTGGTCTACCTGGGCAAGACGTTTGTACTGGAGCGAATGGAAGGAAACAAGATGTTAATGAAGGATGGGCCTGCATACTTCATCACAGATAAAATGTGGGAAACTGTGAAGTACATTGAAAAATTGGCTTCAAAGACTGTGTTTGTGAAAGACCATAAGGAAATATGGGAAGAAGTGATCACAGGCGATATCATGAAGTTTGAAGAAGTGCTGGATTCGGTGATATTGGATAACCGCACGGTTATTCGTCTGGACCAGGATTACTTTCTGCCTGTCAACTTATTGTTGTCGGGGGGTAAGTTGATGAAGACTTTAAACTTCGTGGGTCTGTTCCTAAAAACTCAAAATCATGTTCATTGGCTCATTCCTGCATCGCTAACATTTACATCAGCAATCATGGGGTTCAGCACAAAAGTGGGGCTGTGTATAGATGGTTTTATCAATACAATCTTCTGCAGATCAGTACAGTTGTTGTTTGACCTACTGCCTTTGGCAACGAGGAGGTGGGCATATTCTTGGGGGAACTGGGTGGACAATTTGAAGCCTAGTAACGACTTGAAATCTAAGATTGAGAGCGGCAGTATATTCGCGCTTGTTGCTGCAGGTGCAAAAGTTCACTCTGAATCCTTAGCTGATTTTGAATCCTTGGCTAGCAGGGACCGTATACGTGTGCTTGTTGGTGAAGGTACAAAAGCCAACCTTGAAACCTTGAGTGACTGTGAATCCTTGGCTGACCTTGTAATCATGGCTGACCGGGATAATATACGCGCTCATCTTACTGGAGGTGCAAAAGCTCAGCCTGAACCCTTTGTTAACCCTCCGGTAGAATCAGTACATGAGATTTGGCCTAAAGTTGGACCCTTTTTGTTCAAGTGTGATTCTAAATGTGACTTAAAATTTAACTCAAAACGGTTCTCAGTTTATATAGAGTGGATCTTCGACAACACTACTCATATATGCTCGCTAAAAGCCGGTCGTGTTGCATCGCAGGAGTCGTTAAAATCCTATGATATTTATATTGTACCTGATATTTCTTTTGTACTTGATGATGACGATTGTAGCCGGGAGAATGATGTAAAGACCAGATCTGCTTGTTGCTGTGGAAAGGAGGAGCATTATAAGTCGTTACTAGCCGATGATTTCGATACTACATCTGTTGATGTTGAGTGTAGCAGCAAGGAGGCCATTAAACTATTCAAATTTGCCTTTTACATGGCAAAGCACAAATCAGGTTCACTAAAATCTTGCAACCGTAAAACGAACGAGGTGTGTGTCCGCCGGTTCGTAGAGTCCATCAATGCCTATGTCAGAAGCAGTTATCCCCCACTCTATAGATTGATTATGGACGACGTAGTTGTCCACTGATATTCTGTAGCTCCATCAGAGGATGCCCTATTTGTATTATCTTATAAGCAAACTATTGTTCCATGGTATGTTTCCTTGATAGCTATAGAAAATAGAGTTATGCTGGAATAAAAGTTACAGTAAATCTGAAGTGATTATAGAACGATATATCCTGTTTCATTGACAGTGATTGTGTATGGAATAGAATAAGTAATGAATGGTACATATTTCTTTTCGCTTCCAGCCTCCAGGTGGTATTACTTTCCTTCGTGTGTTGTTAAGAGTATAAGTTTCTGTTATGATTTTGCTTCCAGGTGGTATTACTTTCCTTCGTGTATTGTTAAGACAATAAGTTTATCAATGGCTGGGCTTAACCATCACACACTAAGCATTGACTTAGTGTGTGCTCTCTCATGTGGGCTCTATTTCTTATCTCCGTTTTACTTTGATGACAATTCCATTGGTTGGAATCTGTTTTAATGTTTAATTATATTATTTCACTGTCAATTCTACCTGTCCGCTGGTAAATACGCTTTAGTTTTTTTCGCTGATAACCATATTATTTTACTGCGTTTGTAGTTAATAACAATAATATTTAAGCTATTTTTTAATTTGAATATTTAAACTTATTTTGTAATTGTGTTTAATATATTTATATTATTATTCAATGTTTATTAAAATAATATAAATGTTTAATGTTTAATAATTATTTTTTATTAAATTTTCAATATATTATATTTAATAATTATTATTAATATAAAATATATTATTTAAACTATCAAGAAATATATAATAATAATTAAATATTTTTTAAATGATATTTAATATATTTAAATTATTGTTTAAATTATAAATAAATATATTTTTCTTAAATGATGATTTGAACTATATTTTAATTATTATCAAATAGTAGCTTAAAATAGTAGTTTAAATATATTAAATATAGTTTAAATGATAAATCATCTTCTAATAATAATTATTAAATATATAACATATCTAACTATTATATGCAAGAGAAATTGGTTAGTCAAAGTTAAGTAGATGTTATGTGTGTCACTTAATTAATCAAAGTTTAACTTATTCCTTTCACCAATCAATTGAATAATTTGATCACATAAAAAAATTGTAATAATTGCTAATTATTAATATATTTAATCATGTAACACATTAATTTTAATTACAAAATTTTAATATTAGCATTTATATATATTAATGTTATATGATATAATGTAATTAATGATAATATATTTATTTTTTTGTGTGAGAGAGAGAACTTGATCATAAATAACATATCATATATTAATGATAATTATTAAATATATAATATATTTAAACGTATAATATATTTAATATTAATAATAATTATAATAATTAATAAATAAATTACATATTTAATATAAATAACCAATACATTTAACATTCATATTAATAATAGTTATTAATTACTAATTATTATTATATAATTATTCTCTTTATTATATAAGATTAAATATAATATCATTAATATTAAATATATTATATATTTATATATTTAATAATTATTTCATATTATTTTAATAATAATATGTTATCATTAATATTAATATTTTACATTCTAAATATAGTTTAAACAATATTAATTATTAGTATATTTATATGATGATGTGTAATATATTTAATATTAGTAATAATTAATAATATTATTATTTATTATTATATAATTGTTATCATTATTATATAATATTAAACATATTATATGATTATGTATGTTATATTTTTAATAATTATCATTAATATATGATTTATCATTTAAACTATATTTAATGTATTTAAATTACTATTTGATAATGATTAAATAATAATTCAAATAATAATCATTTAAAATAAATATATTTCTTTATAGTTTAAACAATATATTATATATTAATAAATATATATTAAATTTTTAAATACTATATTATGTGAATAAATATATTATATTATATATTGATGTATAATCAATAATATTATATAATAATAATTTAAATATATTAAATATAATTTAAATAATATTTATTAGTAGTTTAATAATATATTATATATTAAGTATAATTAGTAAATATAATATATGTAATATTTATTCAAAAGATAATTATTATTCAAAGATAATTATTATTTAAATCATAATAAAGTTTTAATATTGAATATATTATATGTCATTATATAAATATATTAATAAATAAAATTTTATGATATTTATCATTAGTAGTTAATATTATTTAATAATTATTGAATAATAATACAAATATATTAAATATAACCAAAAAAAATAAGTTTAAGTAATCAAATTAAATAATTGTTTAAATATTATTGCTATTAATTATAATAATTGATAAATAAAAATAATATTGTTATTTATGAAATAAAAATCATTATTATTCAATAATGATTAATATTATTTAAATAATAATAAATTATTAATATTATATATCATTATATAAATATATTAATAAATATAATTTTATAATATTTATCACTAATAATTAATATTATTTAATAAACATTGAATAATAATATAAATATATTAAATATAATTTAAGTATTCAAATTAAAAATAGCTATAGTTACTAAGTGTAAATAGTAGTAATAAAATAGCTATATTTATCATTATATAGGAGGGAGATTTGATGCTGAAATAATATAAATAAACATTTAAATGGAATTTCGACCAACAGAATTGTCATAAAAATAAAGGGGAGATAAAAAGTAGGGTCCACATGAGACATCACACACTAAGTCAATGTTAAGTGTGTGATGTTTAAGCTCGACCAATAGAATTGTCATAAAAATAAAGCAGAGATAAAAAGTAGGGCCCACAAGAGACAACACACACTAAGTCAATGTTAAGTGTGTGATGTTTAAGCCCAGCCATAATGAATGATCTAGAGGTTTCCTTTTAGGTTGGGACTTTAAAAAATCACATTCTATTATGACTGATTCAGGTGAAGCATTTTTATTCAATGTTACAATATAAATACTACAACTATGTTTATTATACTCTAGTAATAATTATTTCTGGTTTCATCAATAAAAAAAATGTTTGTGGCTTTATCACCAGGGAAGATCATAAGAGGAAAATTGTAATTGTAAAATTATTATTTATTATAATATTTATTTTGAAAATTATGTTAGATAAATAGATTATTTATATATTTTTTAAAAGTTATACTTTTTAATAAATAGGATATATAATATTTGAAAAACATAAGTTTTTAATATAATTAGTTTAATAAATATTATATAATGTAAATGTTATGTGTTCTCAAAAAAGTTAGAATATGAATAGTTAGAAAAAAAAATTGTACGAAATCTATGAGTTATTTTTATGTTGGTTGGCATTAGTACAAAGAAGGTATTGATGAGCAAAATTTGCATATATTAAATTTTATTAGAGTATTGATATTCATAAATTTCGAGAACATGTATATCAAACTCAATCAACATGTCATATTTATTAACTCCAACTTACTTCAATGTTTTGAGATTTTTTCATGTACAAATTGATGGTACATCTAAGCTATTTTTCAATTATCCCAAAGTGTAGACTTAAATGTTAAGGCCAGGAAATTTAAAATTAAGACTAATAAGTTACAACTCATGATTAGACATGGCATAGATGAGAACCTATTCTTAAGGAAAATTAATCCTTCTTCAATTAAGGTTATTATGGGCCCAAGAGAGCAACCCCTATTCTTAAAAAAAATAATCCTTCTTCAATTAAGGTTATTCTGAGCCCAAGAGGCCAACCCTAAGGATTCAAAAAAAATAAAAATAAAAATGATGAGAAGTGCGATTGTAAGCAAACCCACCCTCAATACATAAAATTCTTATAGATTTTTTTACTAAAATTCATTTTTCAAACTTGTTGATCAAGGACTTAAGAACCTCTTTCAACATATATCATATGTCATATACACAAGGATTCATGAAACTAATTAATATATGCTTAAATTTTTATGTAGTTTGGCAATATACTGCATACATAACAAACAAGACAAACAAAATGGCACAACCTTGATATTGTAAAATTCAAGTATACTAGGTTACACAAATTGATAAAACAAGTAACAAGAAAATGAATGTAAATAGGATTCGTTATTTAATATTTTTCAAGTGATATGGTGGAAAGTAAGGTTGCAAGAAGGTTGGTGTCTTAATCCATATTGAGTATCAAATTCAAGTTCTCAATCTCATAACATACGCACATGTATCTTTATACATAAAAGCTAAATCTAATTCAATGATAAACCTAGAAACTAAGAATGTACTTGACTCACATAAGCTCTATTTTATGCATGTAAAGTTGCAGTGCAAAGATATATTATAAACTCTAAAAATGAGGGATGTTTGAAAAATTCATGAATCAAAACAAGTGTTACATGTATTACAACAAAAAGATGCCTTCCAAAGACAATTATAACTTCTTTCAATGTTAACTAGTTGACTATAACACCATACCAACAAATGTGATATTAGAAACAACAAGAATTTCCTAAAACAAGCATAATACTTAAGGAGAAATCCAAATTACAACAAGACTTTATTTAGTTAGGTATCTTCTCAAAATTTGCAATACATGAAAAATAAAAGATAAAACTTGAAATAATGTTTGACACCTTAAAAATCTAATCAAATTAAGAACAATTAAAGAGTTCTCTAAAGACCAAAAAACTAGCAATAATAACCTTTTTTCTATTAAAATAATGTATATAAGCCACAGAGTTGCCCTAAGATTATCAAGACCTCGACACGTGCAAATCTTGTGCATTCAAAAATAAAATCGCAATCTCATCATATTTTCATCTTACTACTAAAAATCAATCTATTCTTAAAATGACATCTCTACAAGAAAAATGTTATATACAATTAATTTAGTCAAAAGAATTTTGATACACACAGATTAATCATGAGGCCCCTATGTCACCACCACTCAATAGACATATAATGAGAAAAACTAGATCTAAAGGTCCCTCATACTTCGAATACTTACAAAGCTTGAATTTGAGAGTCCATGCTTTGGACTATACTTTGCTCAAACCTATACTAGACATTGTAATAGGATAAAAAAATATGACATACAAGACTTTTAGGACTTATGCTAGGGGAGAGGATCTGGTAGTTGAGCACCCTAATTTCGCGCTTTTCAAAATCCTATGTGAAAATTTCAAAAAATTCCCAATTTTTTACAACTTGCTTGGCAATGCCACTTCTTATAACTAAGTTTTCAGGGCCACATCATCAAATATGATGTCACATTAGCATGTTTTTTGTCGAGGTGTCGAAAAAGGTCCCCAAAAAAAGTGAGACCAATACTTGTGCACTAAATCATGTGTTATTGGTGTGATTATGTTGATGTGGCATCACATGATTTGTTGTTTTTTAGATCTAAGGAATACATATTATTCAATTATCGGTAGTTATCATCAACACTAACAACTTTAAAGTCACAACTATTGATTCAATATTGTTAAAAATATTGGACATTAAATCCACAAATGTTATAACAACTATTGAAACATGCTCAACTAATAGATCATTTTTCCTAATTACTCAAATAAATTTTAGGGGACAATCAAATTTGCCGACACAAGGATAAAGATATTGACATAACAAATGTGAGATACCAAATGAAACTTATGAATATCGAGTAAAAGTCCTACGGTCCTATTCAGAATGATGTCACTCAACTTAAACATGGGCCTTTTAGATTTGAAAACCTCGCCACGCTGAAATGGAAGAAACTCCTCGGTCTACTAATATGGATGTCAAATCACCACTGAACTAGAAAACAGAGGGGAGACTGGCTCCAGCAATTCCTCTAGACTTTAAATATGAAAACATCAGACGTAAGACTGCAAATATAAAAGCTCTCGAGTCTACCAACCAAAACCTTCTCGCTTTGACTTTTCAAATTTGAAGCAACCTATCAATATGAATAGATAAGGGAACCCAGGTCTGCGTTTACACCGGAATTGAAACATGAATGCCTCAGATGCAAGCCTCGTGTAGAAATTTAGTTTATATAGACTTTGAAGTAGGTAAGGTCCTTTGAAGTTGGTAAGGTCCTTACCGTGAACATGTGGAAGGATCGAAGCGACGGATTTGAAATAGTAGCAGCGAGCTTTTCGCTCGAGTAGATTTAATAAATACACCCACTTTTGAAAGTTCAAAATAGTAGCAGCGAGCTTTTCGCTCGAGTAGATTTTATAAATACACCCACTTTTGAAAGTTCAACTCATACGCTTCCCCGGACATGAGAGGCTTGTAAAACATAGTTCACTATACATTTGATATATAAGGGAAAAAATAAGTATTATGGAGTTAGGTAACACACAAACATAATCTAAAAGGCAACGAATGGATGGGTTTGGTAGGCACAACATCACTTAGATTTTAAGATGGATAGTGGATTTTAAATGTTTACAAGATAGCTAGAGTCCATTAGAGTTTAAACATTATATTACAAGATAGGTAGAGTCCATTAGAGTTTAAACATTATATTGATCAAGAATTTGGATGCAAAAAATAGACTAGGCTATTTGGCATATAAAGTGTTCAAATCAAATTAAAATTTATAATAGTGAGGATCAAGCTTAGGAAACAAGGGAATAACAAGCAAGCTCAAAGACTTTTAATAGGATATTTGGTTATCATGATAAAAATTTAAGGTCAAGGAAAATATAGATAATTTGGAGGAAAGAATATGAATAGATAATCGTAACGAAATCTATTGAATTGGTAGAGAAAATAACATAGGCAACCATGACAGTCACTCAAGTCTACAAACGATGATGCATACTAAATTCAAACCTTGAACTTGATACACATGAAATAAAATCACAACCATGTATTGGAACCTAGATGTAATTAGTCTAAGATTGATTATGTGTAGAATTAAACAACTTTCAAGGGAAACAAAGAAGGCATGAATTTTTTAATTCATGATACAACCAACATTAGTTTTGATTGGAGATGTGTGCCCGTTGCAAGTACAATAAAAATTCAAACAATATTTTTGAGCAATAGACTAGGGAACACAAAAATTTCCAAGTCATAACATGCACAAGATAAAAAAGAAGTAAACATGACATAATAGAAACAAGGATTATTTTGTAGCTTGAGCATGCAATATTCCTAGATGAAGAAGAAAAATACAAAAGGAACAAGAAATTTATGTAGAGAATTTGAACTTATATTTTACTAAGTCAAATAATACTTTAAGTGATTTCCATAAATGAGTTATTCTAAGAGGTCTCCACCAATGTTCTTCAAGTAAAATATACCTTATCCACACTAATTTTCAATCACATAAGGGTCTAACCACAAGACCTCTAATTTTCTATATTTTTCTTTATCCTCTAACCTTGTATTTGAGAAAAGAACAATGTATCCAAATTGAAAGAAAATTCACACAACCTTCTCTTTTCTTTCTATAGTAAATTATTTTCATGTGTAGTCCTCCTTGCTTCCTCCAAATTAGTGGTTATGAATCGTTTGAGATAATGCAACATCTTTATGGTTATCTACTTTGTGCAATAGCCTATACAAGTAAATCTAGGTTTATAGGAAAACTTATAATTTTTTTATAAATTTATTCAAATAGAATGTCTATAGACTTCCTAAAGCTTACCTTACAATCTATTTTAAAATAAGATTTTGAAATTTTTATAATATTTGTCTTATAATTTATTGTAAAATAATATTTGATTTTTTTATGGAATATTTTATTCTTCTACCATATTAAATAAGAGATGCATTGTGTCTCGTTTCTATTAGGAAAATTTGTAATATGCTAGATGTATTTATAATATGTTGAGTAAATCAAAGTAACAAATTTATCTCTTTTTTAGATGTGTTGGAGCCCATCTTGAATTTTTTAACTTATGTCTATTGTTAAAATTTAAATTTCTTTGCTAAAGATGTAATCTCAATTTTTGTTACATTTGGTGTCTTAGTATATTCAAATCTATTTGAGATCAAAATTTTGGTTGTCTATGTGTGAAGTTAGCCTTTTACAATAATTCTAAGCATGTGTTGAGTATATGTGTATAAAAAATTCTTTTAAATAGTCCAAAAAACCAAATTTATCAAAATGGTTAAAAATAACAATAATAGCTATATTGCTATTTTTAGTAAGTTTACATCTAAACACATATGGACCTAATTTTTTTCCCAAAGCTCTAAAAATGCATAGTAAACCTTGAGAGTCAATTTCAACTAAAAAATTATACTCAAACATTAAGTTATTAAACTTTCAAAGTTTTAAAAATCTTAAGAAAATGATTTTTGAATATTTAAACAATGGAATTTATCTTTTAAAATTATCAAAATTGGTATTACAAATTTTTAGGTAGAGTAGCATCGTAAATCGTCAATCTTGATAATTTCACACTATGTTTTGTTCCCCTTAAAGTTGTTGGACCTAATTAAGCACCTAATTTCCAAAATGATACATTTCATAACTTAATTTAAATATTTTTTGATAATTTATAAGCATAAAGCAAATGCTCTCATTTAATACTTTGTTTCTAACACTTAAATTTTTTGAGAATAGGGTTGGGACACTAGTGCCTATGACACCTATGTCCCCTATTTTGGCTCCAAATTCAAACATGCCGTTGTTGATATTTTATTATTTGAAATTTCAAATATCTAAAGTCAATTTTTGGGATTTAGTTTTCAGGAAATTAGAATAATTTAGCATATAAATACCTAGTTATTGCATCATTTTAACATTAAGTTAAAAATAATCTAGCAAGTTGGAGAATTTATGATCAAGCAATCATCAAGAGCATTATTCAACAAGTCAAGAGTAGCCATCAAAAGATTTATTGCATTAATTCAAGATCCAACATCATGTCAAAATCCTATGTGAGTTCATGTGTTCATGTTGTCACTATTTTGTGAAGGCTAATCTGTGTTGTAGGTCTCCAAAGCATTCAAGTGTTCAAGCAAATCAAGCAACCAAGATCAAGACCTTGAGATGATGTGCATGACGTCAGTCCTTCAAGGAAGCCATTCAAGGGTAGTTAGTTGCAGCACTTTGTGATTTCATCATTCCTTCCTATCATTTATCCATTTATCATTGACATTGCCATTGTGGAAGTGGAAAAACTTACATGGGTTTGACAAAGGAAAGTCCCTAAAATGGCACAACGTTTCCTCTCTTTGTGAATGTGCATATCTCAAGTATTTTGAAGATTAAAAGGAGCTTGAAAATAATTTATTCATTATTGCATTTGAAACCCTAGGCTTTTACAACTCATAGAAACTCAATTATAGAAATATTTGACAATGATCCAACAAGTTTGCAAAAGATAAATGGAAGTGAAAATTTGACATCAAAGGACTATGAAAATAGATCTAAAAAAAACCTTCTAGGAGAGTGATGCCCCTAGAGGAAACGCCCTAAAAATTAGGCTAAAATTTATACCACAAGTGCATAGTGTCCTACCCTTTTTGTTTTTGTTGTTCGATTTTCCATATGACTTCTTAGATTTTCTATATTTGTATTAGAACACTAATTTACATCATTAGGACAATTAGATCATATCATTTCCTTTTTATGACATTTCCATATTTGGTTAAGGGTCGGTTGACTCACCTATCAAGTTGTAAGTCAAGCATATACCTTGTCTAAATCCATAAAACCTCACTACCTTCAAATATCTAATGAAACAATTTAAAAAAGTGTCAAACCTTAGAAGTAAAACCCTAGGGTTTCACTTTTTCTATGTTTCATTTTGGTGAACCTAACATGTTAACATTATATACCTTCCAAAATTTGAAGCATTGCATCTTAGATCTTGGTTTTGCATTGCATTGTTTTGCACTATTCATTTAGTCATCCATTTTCGCACTATAAAAGGCATAAAAATTTAAAAACTTACATATATCATTTTACATCATAAGTTGCAATAGGGTTTATTTCAGTCATTTTAGCTCATATCTACATTCAAATTGCATTCATAAATCTGAATTAGGTCATTTAAAATCTGAAAAAAAAATGTCATTTGTATAAATTTAGGTACTTTGCATACTACTAAAATGTGAAAATTTGTATTAGTTTCTTTCAAAACGAATATTCATATCATCATTTTCATATTTACCATATTAGATTCAGATAATTTTTGTATCTTAGATCTAGAAATTGCATTTACAATTGTCATTTATTGCTCAAGCATTTTCAACATTCTTGCACACTTGCGTTTTGAGTTACATAATCATAAATTGGATAAATTTTGAAAAATGCTTATTGTCCTACCAATTTACACACAGACATAAGATCCTTAAATGTGCATAGTGAAATTTTGAATTTTTCAAAAAGCCTATGTAGGACATAGGCACTCTAGGCACCCCTATCTAGCTAAATTAAGCCAAAATTTACACCTAGATTTGGTATTAGTTTTTCTGTAGATTGGTTTTGTAATTGTTTGTTTTGTTAAAAACATTGTTAGCTTGATCCATAGGGCATAACATCATGTTCTCATTGCAAAATTCTCCACTAAATGGATCCAAATCTCATTGTTGATAAAAATATACACTAAATGGATCCAAACCTCATTGTTGATAAAAACTCCACCAAATGGAATCTAGAAAGTGGACTAGTCATGATGCATAATATGATAAGACATATGAAACTGAATTTAGAAAAACCAATAAAAACTAGGGGGATAATTTTTTAACATTAAAATAAGCCTCAAAATGGTTAATTTACTTAGAATAATAGAAGATTGGGGGAGAACAATATTGCTAAGAGACTTGACCATTTCTTGGTTTCCTGTTTTAGGGTTGGTGGATGGATGTCTACTTGCTCTGAGATTTTGGACTAGAGGGGGTCAGATCAATGGCCTATTAAGTTATATGCTACTTCAGCTCATGGTTCTCAGTCCCCATATTTTGAGTTCCAGCTTATGTGGTTAAGGGATTCTTCTCTGCAAGTGCATGTGGTTGATTGGTGGAGGAGGGAAAGACCTGCTTTGGTACCACTATGTATTATTTTTTTGAAATTGTTGCAATATGTAAAATATCAACTTAAAAGGTGGAATAGACAGTGCTTTGGAAATATTTTTTATGCTAAGGTTGTTGCTCAAGTTGACTTGGACGTCATCACTCGGGAGATAAGGGAGTTTGGTTTTTCATAGGATTTACTCAGGGAGGAGGCTAGGGCTTTGAAGGCTTTGGAAGAGTGTGAACTACGAGAGGAAATTTATTGGAAACAAAATGCTCAAGTTGAATGGTTACAGAAGGGAGACAAAAACATTGCTTTCTTCTTCAACTCGATGAAGGCTAGGAGACATGGTAATTCTATGCCTATTCTTGTTAATGACAAGGGTGAGCATTTATCTTCTTTGCAGGATATGTCTAGAGAAGCTCTTCACAGTTCTTTGTTTCATTATTTAGAGAGCACTCTCTGGATGGTTTGGCAGAAGAAAACCAATTTCTTTCTTGTATACCCTCTTTGGTCTCTATGGAGATGAATGAGCATATTTTGAGCATTATTTCACTAGAGGAATTAGAGGGTTTTATTTTTTAGATGAAGAAAGGGAAAGCCTCGGGCCTTGATGTTTTTTTGATTGAATTTTATCAAGAGTTTTGGGATCTCATTAAGTTGGAACTTTTCGAGGTGGTTCATGGGTCTCAGAGGAATAAGTAGATGTTGCGAGCTTTGAAATCTACATTCCTAACTCTCATTCCCAAATGTGAGGGGGCAGATAGTCTAAGTCAATTTAGATCCATTTCCCTTTGTAATGTGGTGTATACAATCATTTCCAAGTTGATTGTTGAAAGGCTGAAGTGATGGCTTGGAGGGCTTATCTCTAAGGAACAAAATGGTTTTGTAGAGGATCAAAAAATTCTAGATGGGGTGGTCATTGCTACCGTGACCATTCATTCTATGGAATCATCGAAAGAAAAGTCTATGTTCATCAAGTTAGATATGGCTAAGGCCTACGATAAAGTGAAGAGGTCCTTCTTGCGAAAAAAATCTTAGTGCTTTTGGTTTTGCTAAGGAGTGGGTCCAGTGGATTATGTGTTATGTTACCTCCACTTCTTTCTTGGTGTTGATAAATGGTGATCCTTCCTCTCTGGGTAAACCCAAAAAAGTGGTTCACAATTCAAATGAGAAAGGAAAACTTGTAAAAAATGACCCCATGCCAAAAATTTTCGTTATGGGGGTTCGAACGAACTCAATTGTTTGCTTGAACCAAAAGAGGGTTTGCTTGAATAGGGTTTGAGCGAACCCATTTAATGCATGTACATACCTTCTAGACAAAAAAATAAAATGGAAATCCCTTTTTGGAAAGGGGTTCAATCAAACCCCTGGGGATTTTCTCAAACCCCTCTAGTTCGAGCGAACCCCCCCTTTCCCTAATTTTTGACCTTGTTTACAAAAGATCAATTTTTTTGCACTTAGAAGCTCAGTTTGAAGATGAAAATGGCAGAGAATTCACAAACCCAACTAGAATCAGGTATTCCTCGAAACGTGCTATCTAACGAATATAATTTTAATATGTTTTAGTTTTACTATGTAATTGCTTTTTAGTTTTATTAAGCATAGGTTCTTCACTGAAAATGAAGCTCTTTGTTCTACACATGTGGAAAAATAGCAGATTATAAAAAAAAATTGAAAAATATGAATGCACTAAATATTGAAGTCCTTGATCCAACAAAACAAAAAACAATTTTGATACATACAAAAATAGTTACGCATTATATGATCGCGCTATGTCTAAATTGTAAATGGTTTGACTTTGAAACTTTATTAAAGAAAAAATATTCAATGAAAAACTATCTAACCAAGTGGAAGCACTAGATATTAGAGTTACAAATCTAAATTCAAAAGAATTAGAATTTTATCCTTCATGGAAAGAAAGTTATATGTTATACAGTGAGCATCAATTTTAAAAATGTTGTTTTCTAAAAAAAACTAGTTTTCAAGGGAGATAGAAAAAGAAGCACAATTTGATTCAAAAAAAATTGAAAAAAAAAATATTTAGAATCTACAAAAAAAATCTCATGAAACTCTAGTTTGCATTATCTTCAAATTCCTCACAGTTTAGCTACTATAGGTGCCTGAAAGTGAAGATTTAGTTAAAAATAAGTAAATTTCAGTGTCTAGTTTAGCAAAAATTGTAAACCACTATTGTACGATCACCCCTCTTTTTAGTGCTTCTAGGGGGCTTCATCAAGGGTATCCTCTCTCTCCTTATTTACCTATTCTTTTTGTTGAAGGCCTGGGGAGACTGGTGAAACATAATGTGGAGTTGGGTTTTATTCAGGGATGGAGGTGGGGAAATGGTTTGCCTCCTCAATCTCACCTACAATTTGTGGATGATACTATCTTGATGGGTTTGGCTAAGATTGAAGAAGCTTAGAATTTGTGCAAGCTTTTGGATATCTACCTTGTTGATTTTGGTCAAAGGATAATGAAGATAAATCTTTCATTTTCTTCTTCAATACTCTAAGGATTATTCAACAAAGGATTGCTCGTATTTTGAGGTTCCAAATTGGTTCTCTACTTTTAACTTATCTTGGTATTCCTATCCTTGTTGGTAGACTTCCTAGGGAATCATGGCAGAATATGCTAGACAAGTTTCATATGAAGGTTAATCATTGGACTCATAGATGGTTGTCCTTTGTTGGTCGTATTCAGCTTAGCTAAAGTCTATGGTGCAAGCTCTTCCTATTTATAGGTGCATGTTATAGGTGGCTCCAGTTAGGTTTGTGAAGGATTTGGATTCTCTAGCTAGAAAATTCTTATGGGTGAGTAGCTTCCAAGTGGAGCTTGATAAAGTGGGATATTGTGTGTAGCCTAAGGCAGTACGGGGGTCTTGGATTATGGCAGATGACTTGGTTTGGGTTGGCTTTGGTTGCAAAGCTTTACTAGAGGTGGTGTATGGAGTAGGATCGTATCTAGGCCAGGATTTTATCTCACAAGTACCTTCTGAGGATTCAGAAGGAGGAGCTCCCAGGTTTCCTCTAGTGGGGAAAGGTTTTGTGATTGTGGGAATGCTTAAGAAAGGGTTTGTGTTGATCAAGGAGGGACTGTTCTAGATATGTAATAGGGGATTGAGGCTCTCTTTTGGTCTGATTCTTGGGATGGTTTTCCCCCCTTTTTGCATCAGTATCATAATTTGGTGAATTTGTGCCAATTCTTTTTGGAGGTTGGTTGGTCAAGGGTGGGTGATTTTAAGAATTTTTATCTTTGCTTGGTAGGTGGAGGTGGCTAGGTGGAAGGATCCCTGTGATTGGACAGTTCTCAAGTTGGAGGAGGATTGTGTGGAGCTGTCTGCAAGCTGCAGAACTGTAGGTGTAGACCTAATGTCTGAAATGTTCAGGGAATCCATAGTATGTTTTGTCATGACATTAATAGCAGCACCTAAATCAATCAAAACATTTTTTACAACTTGACCATTTATATGTATTTGCACCACAGGACTTCCAGGGTCAATATATTTTGGAGTAACTCCATTTCCCAACATTATATCAGCCAATTTCCCTAAGACATGAATTGTTTGAGGATCCTTTTTTTTCTGTCTAGGCTTCTTCAAACAGGCCTCTTTAATAGCTTTTCCAAAAATGGGAATATCTTTAATAGCCTAAAATAAAGGGATTTGAATTTGTACATTCTTGAGCTGATCCAGGATGTCAAAAGTGGGTTCTTCCATGGATTTAGATACAGTACTTTGCAACCTCTAAGGAAAAGGTGGGTTATCTTGGTTTTGCAAAATAGGCTCCTTAGAAAACGTATTAGTTATGGGTATATGCTCAGCAGGAACAACAGGTGTAGCAGATTCTTCAAAGGGAGAATCTGGTATTTCAGTAATCAGAGGTGGTTTCAGAGTAGGTAAAGTGGTTCCAGACCTCAAATGGATGTCATTAATGTTCAAGGCATAAGCTTGATATTGGTTGGCTTCAGAAAGATACACAGGTTGTTGAGGCTACTGCTGTTACTTATTATTGGGATTGGGAAATAGTTGGGCAAGCATAGATGTTTGCTTTGGAGGTCTAGGATTTGTGGTAGTTGCTGCAAGAGGCGGCACAAGGGCTTGTGGTTGTGGCTGTGGAAGCTGCAGAAATCCAGAGGACTGGTTTTTCCATTGCTAAGGGCCTCTCCATTGAGGATTTTGCTGCCAATTTCCTAAAGGTGGGGTCCATTTCCCTTGTGGCTGCTGCCAACCTCCTTGAGGAGATTGCCATTGTGGGGTTTGATAATTAGGCCAACTAGGTTGAGGTGGATTCCAGGATGGTGGTGGTCCATATGCATGTTGCCATTGGTTATTATAGCCAGAATAAGGATTACCAAAAGTTAGAGGATCTTGAGGCATACCTTGTCTTTGGGCCCATGGTCTCCTTTGTGCGACAAAGAACACTTGATCATCATCACCTTCTACTGGCTTGAAGTCAGTAGGCAGTTGTCTGGCTTCCAAATTAGCCACCATCCTGCATCTGCAATCACGCTTCTTTTGTCTACAGTATGGACAGAACTCAGCCAAAACTGTCTCAGCCTCCTCATGTTTCCTTCGAGCTTGCATGGTATCTAGTTGTGTAGCCATATTATTAATAATGTCTTGCTTGAAATCAGATAGCAAATTTGTGATCTCCATCTGGGAGACTCCACCAGAAGAAGACTTTCCCGTGGTAGTATGATGACCTCGACCTTTCTTGACTATTGCTCGAGAGTAGTTAAGACATATTTTCTTTATATCATCCCAAGGCAGTTGGATGATATCACCTCCTCCCATCAGGTCCAGGGCGTCTATACAGGCATCACTGATTCCCCTTAGAAAGAGTAGTTTATGAGAGTCCTCGTTGAGATTATGGTTTGAGTTCCTCTTTAGTGCGAACCAAAATCTAGATATATAATCTTCCAGGCTCTCATCATCCTTCTGCTGAATTCAGAATATGTCATCACCTTTGCTGGCGCTCTTACAATATTCCTTATACTTTTCAAGGAATTTGGTCTGCATGGCTGCCCAACTATCTACAACACCTCTTCCCAGACTCATGAACCACCTGAGAGCTCCTTCCTTCAAGGTGGAAGGAAATAGCTTCAGTTTGTGAGCATCTGTGTTGTAGTCATAACTATGGCAGAGGACATCAAATTCAAACAGAAAGGTTTCTGTGTCCTCTATGACCAGGCCATAAAAATTTGGAAGCAAAGAAGAGAGAATGTTTTTAAGATTATCAGTATCTCATTGAGGAACAATGGGAAACTCAAATGCAGGAGGTGGATTATTAGGTGGATTATTTGCCATGTCTGGTTGCTGGAATAACAAAGCGAATGGATTTTCCTCAGGTTCGTTATCAGCTGGGTTAAATGGTAGTTCAATAAACAGTTTTTCAAGGAGGAACCTTCCCAGTGCATCTCTTCTTCTTCTATGCATGCAATATGGTGAATAGTGGCTTAAAGGATCCAGAAAATTTACTAACAAGCTAAACTAGTGCTAAAAATGACTTCTAACAAACTCCTAGCTAGACGCCATCCCCGGCAACGGCGCCAAAAATGGTCGCACCCACAAAAGGATATGAAAATCTTAGTAAAACCTTTCCTAGGAATTGAACATTCCAACAGGTGACTAATATCTCTCTATATGGACGTTCATTTACTTGTCAAACCAGGGGATGTAGACTTTAAATGGCGCGGCAAAATATATGCACTAGGAATTAGTTTCAATCAAATTTTAGCAAAAATACATGCTAGAAAGAAATTCTATCTAAACCACAGATCGGTAATGCGAAATTCTTTAACTCAACTGTGATAAAAACCATAACAACTATGACTAAAACACAAACCATGAACTGGCCTTATGCTGCAGGAACAGTCACAGGGATGAACTCTCTATGCTGCAGGAGCACTATAAGACTGAGTTTGCATGAAAACTTCAAAGATGAAAGCTAACTGAAGAACAACAGAAAAGAATAACTAACTAACTAGCTACAGATACTAAGTGGGCCCCCTTAGCAAGCATCTACTGATTACGCAGATGTTAAACTCAGAACTTCATTGAACTTTTATTCAGAAGAACAGAATGATATACATTTTTTTGTTGATATGGGAACTAACAACAAACTCTGTCTCTGGTCAAACAGATTCTATCTTTCATTATCATATTGATTCTTACATGATATATGCTACTCTATTTCTATCTTACTCTAACTATCATCTATCTCTCTCTATCTATCTTCTCTACTCTCTCGCGCAGGAGCAGTATCTTATTTTTAAATTAGAAGAACAACTAACTAACTAACTCTATCAAAGAAAGACGTTGAAGTAACATGTATCCCAGAATCAAGGAACAAACTTCATAAATTAATTTATGTGCTCAACCCGATCCAGAGAGAATCTAGTGCTCCACTCTTTCCAGATTGACTTGTCAATAAAAATCTTTCCCAATGGTTTCGGTCAAAGAGTCTTCACCCGAGCTTCCTCGTAGTCATGCAAGAAATGGACTTTACTGCAAGGCCGAGATCGGCTGTGCTTGACTCGATTATTCTTCAACAACCTGCGAAACAAAAGGTAACAGGCGAAAGAAAAGGCGCATGGCATATACACGATATCTATTCATTAATCACACATTTAAATTTACTTCATCATTCAAAAACTATATACGATATACCAATCATTTTCGGGAGTCAACAGGGCAATAAATGCAATCGAGTCAACACAATAAGCTGCAGGAATATAAAAGTATCTTGCTACAGGATATCCCGATAAAAGGTTTCAACAAAGTTTAAACAGCCATGAAATATCAAAAGTAAAGACATTAAAATTTTATCATATCATCAAATTATGAGCATATTTTAAACTCATCACCCCTTTATCATGAGATCAGTGTAGAGTGCCCAGAGACCAAATGATACCATTCAACTCACTATAGACCATGTTTTCTAGAGTGACTCTAATGACTTAGATCATGATCAACCACCACTTCGATGCTAATGACATTGGTAGCATAGATGAGCATGAGGAGTGGTAGTCACTAACACAACCAGCTCCCATATTTCTAATGGATGTCCTTATAGGTGATGTAGGACCAATACTAGATGAGGGAGATGAGGTAGAGGAAAGGGTCAAGGAGGTATGATACAAGGCTGCAGACATATTCACTAATGTTATAGATGATGAGTACAATAAGGATGTAGATCTTGACTATGATGGCCATGATGGAGGAGATGAGGATGACGATGATGAGGAGGAGTGCGAGGAGGAGGAGCCACCCTTGAGTAAGAGTGATGAGACAAGAGCTAGAGATTGACATGAAAGGGGAGATCCCTCTCCCCTCCATATGATGAGATCAAGAGCAATGGTTGTATTAGGGACTAGTACTCAGAGTCATGGAGAGGCTAGCACATCCTCCATGTCCCCTACATAGGATGATATTGATATTGTTTAGCCTACTAGAAATAGAGGTGATGATGTTTGATTTTATGCATGTATTTTAGTGCTTATGCTTCTTTATATATATATATCATGATGATGTGTACTAATTATGGATTGTTTGTACCTTACAGGAGTGATGAGAGACTGGTGAGAGCTCTACCATTAGGAAGATGTAAAAATAGTGTTTGCATCCATCTATGAGGAGGAGATGGACCTAGATCACATGCCCCCATCAATTGTGGAGGAGGATCTAAAGTCTCTCAAACCATTTGCGAGGTTACGGGTAGCATATGAGAGTGTGAGGAGAGAACTTCATTGAGATGAGACTGGAAGAAAGTCATTCCAAACTCTAGCAAAGGTGGAGAGACTACAGGAAAAGGTATCATGGCTACAGGCGAAGAGGGAGCAGATAGAAGGGGAGAATCAACTGGCCCTTAGGCGGATACAAGATTTAGGGTTTGTACTCATGTTTGGTGGATCATGGTCATGATCACATACAACCATAACTTGATGTCCTACTATCAGATCATGAGGAATCTAGAGCCTGAGGGGTCTAGTTCTCATAGACCTCAGTGATATTGTATATTGTGAGATGTGCATAAAACTTTGGATAGATATATATATATATATGAGCATATGATGTTTTATTATTTGTCTTAATGTGGTTGAATGTTAAATGGCAATGTGATTAATTAAACAACCTTGGTAAGATTACTTAATGAATGTCTTCATGATTTAACAATGTTTATGTGATCTAACTAAAAATTATTGCAATTTCCTTTAGATACAACATGATGATTAAGTATGTTAGGCTAAATTAAATATATTTAATGATCTAACTTATCATAACACACAAGGGGAATTTGAGTAGTATGAAACCCAAAGTAATGAAAAAAATGAAATAAATAATCACTTTAGTGCTCAATACATATGCAAGATTGATTTGTCAAGAATGAAGCAATGTGCAAGCATATAGGATATGACCCAATAGCTCTAACAACACTACTTTATTATTCATAATTTATTCAAAGGGATTAGACATAATACTAATGCAAATGTGTGACATTGATCTATGTTCTTTAAGGGGTGTGCCATCTACTTCAGTTAACATGTATGCACTAGACCAAAAAAATTTGTCAACGATGTAAGGCCCTAGCCAATTAGAATTGAATTTTTCGTCTTCATTTGGGTCGGCATTGGCATTGTGTTGATTAGCCAAGTAGAATTGAATTTTTCATCTTCATTTGGGTCAGCATTTGGGTCACCCTTTTGGAATGAGCAAAGGATAACATTAAGGTTGTAATGATTATGTTTCCTTTTGTAATAAGCTTGAAGATGTTCAAGAGCATTAATGCGTTATTCATCGAGCATCTCAAGCTAATGTAATTGTTGTTTTTTATAATGTGTTTCATCAACAATTCCTTGAAGAACAATTCTTAGTGTAGGGATTTCCAACTCTAGGGGCATTAATGCTTCACTACCATAGACCAAATTATAAGGTGTGCTCCCTATTGAAGATCGAACACTCGTACGATAAGTCCAAAGTGCATAATGCAATTGTGTGTGCCAATCCCTATGATTTTTGTTAAAATATTTCTTTAAGATTTGTTCAAGAACTTTATTAGTTGATTCAGTTTGACCATTAGATTGTGGTGCGGTGATGATAAAGGTATTTCTAGTAGAAGAACGAGGTGAAAATTTTCCTAATGTCCAATCCCCAAACCACAAAGGGCCATATTGGAAGTTGAGTTTGAATTTGACTAGCAAAAGCATGATGAAAATTGCTATGTTCTTGACATCTATGACATTTTCAAACATAATCAAAGCAATCACATTCCATGTTGCACCAATAATACCCAATATGGATAAGTTTTTGAACCAATGTTTTCCATCCAAAATGTCCTCCACAAGCACCTTCATGGGCTTGGTGAAGTGCTAGAGGTATCCTAGATTTATTTAACCATCAAACTAAGATACCATTGAACAACCTTCGATATAGTACATCAGCAAGGATGGCATATTTAGATGCAAGCTTTCATAAATTACCATAGATATTTTTGGTTCTTGGCTCTGGAAGGGCACCATTTTTCAAATAGTTGAATATGGCATCATACCATTGACTTGAGTTTTCCTCATTTGTTATTAAAGCGTCTTTCATTCTTTCGTCGATCAAACGTTTCATGATAGGGTGAATAGTGAATGTGAATTTTTTTGAAGGATCTTGAGAGGATATAAGAGAAGCTGAACTTTCCATTGCATCTACAAGTTGATTATCTTTTGGTTGATAGTCACTTCATTTTTTGGAATCTGGATCTCATTTCCTTGAATGAAAGTTGGAAAACAGGTCCCTTGTTATCAATTAATAAAACATCCTAAGAGGGCACTCTCACTAGTTGGGTGTTGATTGATGATAATTCTAATCTTGGTGATGTATGGAGAAATCCTCATGATAAAGACCCCCTCTTATCATTTTATGTTATGTTCAAACTTGACCATTTGAACTCAATCTTTGGTTTGAACTTGGTTCTAAATAGACTTTAAAAATATCTTTTTACCACCAACTTTTTTCTTATGAATAGGTGTTAGTTTCTATTAGTTAAAAACTAATATTACACATATTCACAAAGAAAAAGGTTGGTGGTAAGAAGGCACACCTCGAAAGTCACATGGGCCTAGCCCAAAAATAGAGAAACCTAAAAGAAAAGACAAAGTTTCTTAGGCGATGAGAGTAGTGCCTTAGTGGGAGGAGGGTCCTTATGATATGACTTAACCCATACATTAGCAGGTCTGGAGTGATGTCAAGAGGATCTTATACATCATCATCCTTGTCTTTATCTTCTTTTCGAGTAGGAGAGATCACCAGATCCAAAAATAAGAGCCACATAAAGGATTCAATAGGAAGACAACTAGGAGCTCCACTAGAGGGTCATTTAGAAGCCCCCAGTTGCTCCGTCCTCCCCCCCCTCCCCAAAGGACACCTCAAAGCAACCTAAGAAAGAGGGGAATGTGAACATTTGTAAAACTGTGAACTGTTGCAATGTCAAGTCTAGGAGTGGGGACACGCCACTTGAGAGTCTTGGGAGGATCCACTCTTACCCCGATGGTAGCTCTAAGAAGGTGAGCGACCTTGAGAGGAAGCCAAAGAAGAAAAAATGTGAGCAATAGTGAAAGGGGCATTCCCCATTGATATACTAGAAACTCCTAGAGGTGAGCCACTTCTAGTGCAACTTTGTTAGCTTGCACTTGAATTTGCATTAATACATTAGAGCATATAGTAATCTTAGTAAAAAGTGAAACATGCTTATCAATTATGATTAAAAAAATAGAATTTCTTTATTTCCAAGTGGCGAAGAGGATTTCCAGCATGAAACCATGCTAAAGTTGGTTATACTTGTAAGGAATGTGGGGGCAATCTAAAAAAATCTATATTCTCAAAACAAATTATGACCAAAAAGACTGAAAGAAATCATGGATCCAAATCATCCTTACCACCAATTTTTTTAATACTATTCATACAAAAATAAAAAATATTAATACTGATAAAACCTATCTCAAAAGAACAATGGGTGTCTCATTTTTATGCCAAAGGCATCTCTCTATTTGAGAGTTCCGAGCGAATTTTCTCTATCCATGGTAGAAAAGCTCCAACAGGCCCAGCAAGGGGGTTAAACAGATCTCACCTGTTCATCATTTTCCACTATTTTCTTGCCTATTTTTCATGACTTTCTTCCAATTTGGCAAGCTATAGCTTGAAAATATGGTTTCAGCGAGGGTTTTAGAGTATAATTATTATTAAAATGAAAATTACGGTCAAGATCATAATAAAAATAATATAATTAGATATTTATAATTATTTTTTAACTATATAAAATTTAAAATATATATTTTGCTAATATATACTTACTACGTAGGATAAAGGATGCCACAATGTTAAAACCTAAATGTTTATGGCATCCTTTATCCTACATAGTTAAGTATATATTAGCAAAATATATATTGTAAATTTTATATAATTAAAAATTAATTATAATTATATAATTATATTGTTTTTTATTATTATATATCATATTCTCTAACAAAACTAATATATATTAATAATAATTATATTCTTATTTAATACAAAATATAATTAACCTATTATATATTTTATATAATACAAATTAAATTATATATAATATAATTATATTTATAAATATATATATTAGTATATATAGATTATATTATTATTATACATTATATTCTATAATACAAAATATTAAATATAAGTATGAAATAATTATAATTAATAATTAATATATTCCTTTATAGATCAAATTAAATTAATTTATACAAAAATTCATAGTTTGATTGATCTTTAGATAGGTTAAGAAAAAGAAAACTATATATTAATCTAAAATAAAATTAATAATAATAATAATAATAGATGAACAATATCATTTAAAAATGACCTATCAATTGACCTCATCTATCACACAAATGCATACAACAAATCAAACACAAAAATTTTAATAGAAACTTTCCAAGCTTCTACACGATATTGGTGTATTCTGAATAAAACTCTGCGTCTGCAAATTCACACATTGGTCAAACTTAAATGGAATGGAAATGGAAATTGGAGTGAAATCGGGGAGGCATGGAAAATATTGTTTCTACTAGTGACGTAATCTCTGACGTTGTAGCATTGAATTCGTCACATCAACTGTCCTGCGCTGCATTCAATTCACTCTCATATTTTCCAATGCCAGTAACATCTGTCAGGTCCTGAAAATTATAGCTGCGTCCAATATGTTACCGGGGAAGGTGGAGTGCTAAAACGACACAAGTAAATTCAATGATGCTAGTGCAACGAAAAGAACGTGGATAGCTCCACAGACTCTACCATTCAAATTCAGCTAGATAGACTGTGGAAATATATGTCTATCAAATTTAATCACACTAATTGCAAGACCTAAAATATCCAACGCACCGGGTGCCATGTATGTATTTTGTGTAACCATATGCATCACCAGTAAACTATGTCACGCCTATTTTTTATTTAATTCTCAATTCTCTGATAAATTTAATTCTCTAATATAACTCAGTCACTCAAAACAGTGAATATGAATGCCATTTTGACTGTTTGAATGATAAGTAAATGTGAATGCTAGTTAAAAGCCGTGAAATTTCCACAGCCCACGAAAATAATGTGAAATGTGAATACTATTTATATTTTGTTTTGTTTGGAAATTTTGAAGGGCATATTAATTGTTACACCGTTAAATATAATTATCTGATATGATCAACCCAACAAACACATTAAGTGATAAGTACATGTGGATGCTATTTTTCCTGTTAGTGTGAAATGTTTATTCTTACAGAAAAGTCCTACGGTCCTATCCATAATGATGTCACTTAAACTTAAACATATCTTTTGGATTTGATAACCTCGCCAAGCTGAAATGGAAGAAACTCCTCGGTCTACTAATGTGGATGCCAAATCACCACTGAACTAGAAAACAGAGGGGAGACTGGGTCCACCAATTCCTCTAGACTTCAAATATGAAAACATCAGTTGTAAGACTGCAAATGCTATTCATTATATAAAGCTCTTGAGTCTACCAACCAAAACCTTCTAGCTTTGACTTTTCAAATTTGAAGCAACCTACAAATATGAATAGATATAAGGGGACACAGATCTGCGTTTACACCGGAATTGAAACATGCATACCTCACATGCAAGCCTCTCGTAGAAATTTAGTTTATTTAGACTTTGAAGTTGGGAAGGTGTGAAACGTGACTCTTTACCATGAACATCTGGAAGGATGTAAGCGACGGATTTGAAATAGTAGCAGCGAGCTTTTCGCTCGAGTAGTTTTAATAAATACACCCACTTTTGAAAGTTCAACTCATACGATTCCCCGGACATAAAGGGAACTTGTAAAACATAGCTCACAAAGCATTCGATATCTACGTGAAAAACTATTTAAAGTATTATGGAGTTGACACACAAACATAATCTAAAGGCAACACATGGATGGGTTTGGGTTTGGTAGGCACAAGCATCACTTAGAGTTTAAGATGGATAGTGGATTTCAAATGTTTCATCTAGTGTGAATTTATAAGATAGCTTGAGTTCATTGGAGTTTAAGCATGATATTGATTAAGAATTTGGATGCAAAAGGTTAACTAGGTTATTTAACATATAAAATGTTCAAGTCTAAATTAAAATTTATAATAGTGAGGATCAAACCTAGGTAACAAGGCAGGGGAATAACAAGCAAGTTCAAATAAGGTTATCGTGATAAAAATTCAAGGTCAAGGAAAATATAGATAATTTGGAGGAAAGAACATGAATAATCAATTGTAATGAAATCTATTGAATTGGTAGAGAAAATAACATAGGCAACCATGACAATCACTCAAATCTACAAACCATGATGCATAAAAGACTAAATTCAAAACTTGAAATTGATACACGATATAAAATCTCAACCATGTACCGAAACCTAGATGTAATTAGTCTAAGATTGATTATGTGTAGGATTAAACAACTCTCAAGGAAAACAAGGCAAGAATTTTGCAATTTAGGATACAACCAACATTCGTTTTGATTGGAGATGTGTGCCTCTTGCAAGTACAATAAAGATTCAAACAATATTATTGAGAAATAGACTAGGGAACATAAAATTTTCCAGGTCATAACATGCACAAGATAAAAAAGAAGCAAACATTATAGAATAGAAACAAAGATCGCTATGTACCTTGAACATGCAACATTCTAAGATGTAGAAGAAAAATACAAAAGGAAAGAGAAATTTATGTAGAGAATTTGAACTTATTTTTTACTAAGTCAAATAATGCTTTAAGTGATGTCCATGAATGGGTTATTTTAAGAGGTCTCCACCAATATTCTTCAAGTAAAATGTGCCTTATCCACACTAATTTTCAATCACATAAGGGTCTAACCACAAGGCCTCTAATTTTCTATAATTTCCTTTATCCTCTAACCTTGTATTCGACAAAAGAACAATGTATCCAAATTAAAAGAAACCTCACACAACCTCCTTGTGAAATATATACTTTATCTTTTCTTTCTATAGTAAATTACTTTCATGTGTAGTCCTCCTTGCTTCCTCCAAATTAGTGGTTATGAATCCTTTGAGATAATGCAACATATTTATGGTTATCTACTTTATGCAATAGCCTATGCAATAGCCTATACAAATAACTCTAGGTTTATAGGTTTATGGTTATCTACTTTATGCAATAGCCTATACAAATAACTCTTCAACCTATAAACCTGCAATCACATAAAGAGAGAGAAAAAGTGTTATTTTGTTAGGGAATAGGGATTTTCCTTGGTCAAACCCCATTTAGGTAATTAAATCTTGTGATGAAATAAGGACATGAAACATGAAACATCAATGATACCTTGAATGATGTCTTGAGATGTAAATCAACAATCTAACATGAAGTGGCCATGTAGAAAGTATATCTTGATCTTGAGTTAGATGTAGAACAATGATTAATCTTGGATCTTCAATGCTACATCCAAACACTAGCTTAACAACATGCTTGATTCCTTGTCATCTTGACATGATGATGGATCTTGAATTGTTGCAAAAAATGATGAAGAATTTGTCCTTGAATGCTTTACAAATGATCTTGAATGCTCTATGATGCTCTAGTGAAGTCTTAGAATGCTTGACTCTTGATTACTTGCCTTGATATTATGAATGCTTAGGTAAAATATTTATTTGAAACTTTGTTTATATAGGAACTTCATCTAATTTACCATTTATTAGATCCCAAATTCTGACATTCGTGAAATTTGAATTCAAAACCCTAATTTCCCACTCAAAACCCTAAAAAGGGGCCAAATGGGACTCATACACCACTTGTGGAATATAGGTCCCATCTGGGTGGGACTCATATTCCCATGGTGATGTATGGGTCCCACCAGGCCTTTTTGGATAGAGAAAATGTTGGGGAGTTAAAATATTAAGTGTATTTGATGTCTATGTCAGGATTTCAATTGAAATAAGCCTTAGGATGGTTAATAAAGGGTCCTAAGGGCCTATTAATGATGATATTAAAGTCATAAATGCAAGAGGATCTAAAACCTAATGTGAAGGTGTAAATAAATACACTTTACAACATTAAATTAAGGCAAAATTAGGTCTATCTAGCTTAAAAGGGCCTTAAACCTAATGTGAGTGTGTCAAACACATTACAACACTAGATCAAAGAAACATTAGGCCCATTTTAATGTTAATCATTCACAAATTAAGTGTGAAAACGTAAAAGGGATACATTTTTCTACACTACATGTAGCTAGATATCTAGTGGCATAAGGGCTCACCTTTTCTCTTTCCTTGGAGATCCTAAGATCTTATCCAAAGATCCTCTACCTCTACTCAAGAAGATACACGGTGAGTAAATTTGGGCATGATACTGCACCCTATACCACAATAAGCGATAGTTGGGTGCTCTTAAAGACTTCTAAATACAAGGTGTTTAGTGGATTTGTGAGCAGTGATACTTTCTAATAATGCCTAAGATTAAGAGGGTCTCTCCTCTCATCACCAAACAAGTCCCAACAGACCTAGGGTCTTGCGACTTAGATTCAATGATGTTGGCGACACTATGAGGTATAGCTTTTGCACTCCCCCCTTTGTATACCCTATCAAAAAATATGGTTCAGGTCACCCTTGAGGTGATCAAATCCTCAAGTGGGCTCCCTAATGGGAAAGACTATATTATTATCTCCAAGATCACACTAAGTGTAATGAGAGAGCATACATCTATACACCCTTCCAAACATAGTATACAATGTTCATTAACCCACTAAACTACTTTAGATTTATAGGTTAGTGAGAAATAAAACCTTAGACCAACATAACCTACATGAAACTATTATTAATATTGATGAAAATGATCTTTGACATGCATTATACATCTACACCATGTGTTAGTTGATCAAAAATGAAGGTTAGGTGCCAAAAGAGCTCAAAAAATCTAGAAAAAGTAAACTAAAACAAAAGCATAGCTCTACTAGATAGAATTGCAACTTTATGAATTAGATGTGCACCTTGGTGATACAAAGGTGCAGTTTCACAGATAGGGCCTCAAAATGTGCCTCGAGGTTCAAAAAATTAGGTTTTTTACCAATATAGTTGAGAAACTTGCAAGATAAGGTTAGGAAACACTAGAAAAGATAGATATATTACAAAAATATTTAATATTATAAGCTCAAAATATCTCAAAATGATGCAAATCCTAGATTTACTAGAAAACTAGCAAGAAACCATAATTTGACAAAGCCTTAGAACCTTGATTTTTTCAAGCAACAAGTGAAACAACCTGCCAAAATAGAGTGTTATAGTGGGGAAATCCTAGAAAAAAAGGAATCAAAGGTCATTAAAACCCTAGTTCTAGCTCAAAATGATCAAATTTAGTGCAAAAAATAGAAGTATAATTCTGAGTGACAAAAGTGTAGCTTCACATAATAGAAGCACCTTTATGTGAAACAAAGGTGTAGCTCTATGCTACAAAACCACCTTTTTATGAAATAGAAGCACCACTTCATAGACTAGGACCTGAAAATGCTTTCTACATCATAAAAACTCATGAAAATTTCACCCAAAGAAAGTAAAAAGGGACATGGGTCCCATCGGGTGTGCCAAAATAAAGATGAGGAAAATATTGAAGGTAAAAAATGGAAGATAATACAATACAAACACAACATCTTCACCTAGAATATTTTCTTCACTCCTTGATGATGGAAAATGAAATGGAGCCTTATTCCATTTGATTTTCTATTTAATATGGCAGTATGTGGATTGCTCAATGCTCTAGCATAACCTTGATATGATAGCATGTAGGTATGATAGCTTGACAATTGATTATAGGGGATTTGATTAAGGATGAGAGCTTCTAGATATAGAGTCTTGAAGAGGCAAAATAAATGGCTAGAAATGGTTGATGATAGATGGCTAAGATTAAAGGTGGATTATGGTTTTCGATCAAAGTTGTAGCCATATGACAAATGGTACATGAGGGATAGGATTTAGGTTTAGGATTGGGATAAGGACAAAAATCCTAATGGTAATGGTGAGGATTAAGAGGTTTAAATGAGATGAATGGATAAGATAAAAAAATTATTTTGACTTTTGGGAAGATGTCTAGGTTCATTGAATCTAGAAAAGGAATTAGTTAGACATGTGTAGGGGACACTTGTCACATGATGGAAAATTTTAGATTATTATCCATGTGAACAAGATAAAGGGCAAGGATTAGATGGATATGGATAGAGGATAAAGGGGAATTAACTAAGTAAATAAAATATTAATTAATTAATAGGATCATGTAAAGGGAAAATAATAAAATAAATTATAAATATTTATGTAATTAAAGGATTAGGCTAAAGATGGAAAAGGGATGGGAATAATTATATAAACAATAAATATTTATTTAATTAAAGAATTAAGATATGCTAAAATTAGGTGTGTTTGGGTAAGGTCAAATTTTAGGTGCCTACAAAGAAAAATAGACAACCCCTTCAAGAGGAAGATTAAAATTGAACTATGATGGAACCTCAAGTGGCAATATTTGAGCCTCAAGTGTTGGAGACATCATTTGAGATGAGGTGAGAAATCCTCATTTGGGAAGTTTCAAGGGAACTCGTGATAGGATTGAATATAGAAGAAGAGCTAAGTGTAATATATGAAAGCCTAAAAAATTATGAATTAAATAATATATCAATAATAAACATCAAGGGAGACTCTTATATATGCATCAATGTAACCAAAATAAGAATATTTCCCAATTAGAAGATGGGAAAGATACTATATTTGATTTATCAACTTTTTGATAAGATTGACGATTACGAGATCAAGCATGTCTATCAAGGAGCCAATATGTTGGTAGACTTATTGGAAAACTATGCTATAGAGTGGGAAGAAGAAACAAAAAAATAAAATTGACATGGATAGTGGGAAAATATTGATAGGATACTTGAATGGGATTCTTAGCACATTGTTTTATAAGAAGAAACATATATTTAGATCATAAAATATATAAGTGATCCCATTAAGGATCCAAAAATAAAGAAAACCTCAAATGCCATGGCTTCAATTCTCACCATCAATAGGTGGCAATGTGAATTTTTATATGAGGATGCCTTGACCTAGATCAATAAAGAATTTCAAAATTATCATATTGGCCATGGAAACCACCATAAAATCAATAGTAGGAGCATATATATTTAAAATAAATCACATAAATGATAATATAATTATGGAAAAACAATTATCACTATAATAGATGCATTTGGAAGAAAGATGTATAGGAAGTTGGAAATTAATATGTTTATTAATAGCTCATGGCACAAGTAGGTGTATGCAATGATAAAAGATTACAGTAGAAGGGAAGAAATAAATTATATTGGTAAGGTATTTAGTAGAATAATAATGAAGGGGAATGTGACATTAAGAAATTTCCATCCCCTATTTGCAATAAGTATTATAAATGGTAATATGGAGGATATAAGGAAATATTTAGATAATTATATATATTTTTTCTCATGTCAACAATTAGTGAGACTCTAGGAGATGAGGGAAGGTCTTTTTTTCATCAATCATAACACCAATGAGTAAAAATTAGAATATCTATATCATCAACACTCTAATTGATGGGTTATTATTTTTGTATTTTCTATAGTGGGAGCATTTAACCCCCTTGGTAGCAACTTTCTTATAAAAAGTAGAGCTAAAAGATATAAATACAAGCTAGTAGAGTGAATATCTATAAACTAAGTGAGAGGGGGAAGTGGTAAATAAAACTAATAGGGAGAGTACACCAAAAGTATCCAAGAATAGTATAGTGTAACTCCCATGGAATATGTTGGCAACTCACAAATACTCAAATTAATAATCACCTACTATCCTAAGAAATATTAACCTAAATAATAGTTAAAATGTATATCCAATAGAAATAAAAAATCTACACTAACACCCCCTTTCAATGTACCTTAAATGGGTGAGAATATGGGTCTTAAAAACTAAGCCTCGGTAATGAGGTACCCATGTACACAAATATCCCCCAAAGAGAAGAAGCACCCTAAGAAAAGGGAGAAAAAAAGTCCTGAGAGAAAGGAAGAACTAAGTAGCTACCCTAGAAGATTAAGTCACTCACACCCTTAACAATTTTTTTAGATGAAGATATGTGATTTCTATGAAGGTCTTGGTGAAAATATTGATAACTAGCTCACAATTCAAGTAATTGTGGAGATCAATAACCTCTCTATGAATGAGCTTTTATTTCTAATGCATATGGACCTTATGCTTGACCCAATAATAATGGACTAGATTTTACGAGATTTAAATAATACTCTAATTGTGTCACAAAATAAGACTCGTGGTCATTTAAACTAAATACTCAACTTAATGAGAAGATTTTGAAGCCAAGTAGTATTACTGTTGGTATTTAAATTAAATACTAAACTCAATGAGAATACTATGAAGCCAAGTAGTTTTGAGAACAATAATTTCACCCAAAGCTATTTTCTTGGCCAAAAGCATGACACAATCCTATACTTTTATCATTAAATAGCCCTTACTTTTAGCTTAATAATAATCATACCCTACATTGATATTAATATTTGAATGATAAATTCAACAAGAGGCTACGAAATTTCTTTAAATCCATTGTCCACTTATATTTTTTGATGATAAAAATTTGTTAGTGCATAATGTATTCAATGTTGAAATTTGGTATTCTAAAACTATAAGTGCACTTGCCAAGCTATGACTCATGTACTTTGTGGCATTAGAACTATCTAAGATAAGATAATTCTCATGGATTTTGTGGACTATATTTTTCCTATAACAAAATCTACTTTGGCAATTGATTATCTTTGATCTGTCATATTTCTTAACATAATGTAGCACTAAGAAAATTTTGATAGTTTCTATGAGGGGATTGAATCATGAAAATTTCTTCACTCCAAGAAAAAACTTGTCAATTTTACAAGAATGAACACACAAAAGAAAAACTTCAATGATTCAATCCATATAAATATATTATATATAGTGCATTGGTATCTAAAATTCACTAATTTGATTTTTTAATTTTAATCTTCATTGATCCTTAGATAACTTTTACCTTTTGACACCTAGATTATGCCTTAGAGCTTGTCTATAAATAAACAACTGAAAGCATTCAATTCAAACTATTAGGGGTTCAATTTTACAATATTGAAGACAAAAAATACAAACTTCAATTATTCAATGCATATAAATATATTATATGTACTGCATTGGTTTCTAAAATGCTTTAATTTATTTTTTATTTTAATCATGATTGATCCTTAGATAACTTTTACCTCTTCACACCTAGATTATGTCTTAGAGATTGTCTATTAATGCACATCCCAAAGTACTCAATTCAAACTATTAGGCGCATAAGCCAATAGGTAATAATATAATTTTTAAAAGGAATATATTGGAAAGGTAGAGTAAGTCATTTGAATTTGGATGACTTTATCACAAGTGTGCTTGAGTTAAAGGGTGAAATTACAAATGTAATCTAGTTCAAAATTCATGAATAGATGTAATAACATTTGGTCTAATGAATTAGAAATTGAGATAGGATGATAGAATAACTATTCCAAGTTAATGTTATCTTATGCATAAAGTAATTCAAATTAGATGCCAAAGCTTTATGTATTTTGGTAAAGGCCAAAAAAATTTAAAATAAAAAGATAAAAGAGTGAAATATATCATTTTCTCCTCTACAATTGAATACAACATTACCTTTCAAATCTATATAAATTTATTAAATGTGAGGTAAATCTATCTTTATTAAATTCAAGGTTAATTTACTACCAAATTCATTTTAAATACATCAATAAGAAAAATGTAAGCAATGAAATTGTAAAAGGAAAAAAAAAAAAAAACTTGAAAATATAAAATAGAAATCAAATCCTAATTCATATCTAGCAATATCACTGTAAATCTCAAATGGAAATCTTGCTTTGCTTGTTGAAATGTGAATGCAATTTACCAGCATAACATTAAATTAATTAACAAAATATATTTGCATAAAGAGTTGTTGTGTTAATTATGAGAGAATGATTATATTTATACAATTTTAGAAAAATTGAATGGAAGATGAAGATACTCTTGAAGACTCGAGTTAACTGAAAAGGTTGTGGAGTCAACTCAATTGAAAAATGAAGAATTTTCATTTGAAACTCATTAGAAGATAATAATGAATTATTTAATTTAATGAGTAGATTAGTGATAGGAATAATTTTCATTCGAAGATGAAGTCAAATGAGTGGTGAGAAGCTTCTAATTCAAGATAGAGCTAAGTGATCAAGGAAGGAGTTAATTAACGAGACCAAAAATAGATTTTTTATTTGAAAATGGGTAATTATCTCTCATTTAGTTAAATAATAAAATAGTTTTTAATTAAATGGATAAGATTAATAAATGATAATAATCATAATTAACTATAGAATGATAATGATAATTAATGAATAATTAATTAATGAGAGGATGTGATGATAATTAAAGGTTAACGATTAGACAAATTCATTATTAATGACTATAATTATGATTTGAGGATTAAGTGAATAATTTCAGTGTCTACATAGATATTAATAAATTTAGAAAAAATAAAATAAAATTTTAATTTTAATAGTTGAAACATAGAAATACATTGAATTGGAAAAATGCAAAAATAAAATTTGAACTAAAAAGATTTTTAAGAATCCTTTTTCAGAGAGAGAGAGTAAGAGTTTTTAGTATTTTGAAAAACATGACCAAATAAAATTGAATGTCTATCTGAAACATTTGAATATATTTATTAAATAATTGAAAATTAAAAAAATACTTAATTAATAAATAGGTCAAATGTGCATCCTAATGTCTAAATAGACAATACCATAAAATTATATAAGAACTTCTTTAAAAAAATTATATTCTATAGTTCATTATAATAAATAAGAAAGTTTTAAAATTCAAAATTTAATCTTTTTAATTACGTCGAAGGTGTGTCTTATATGAGCTTTCAGAACTTATTTTACCTGTCAACGGTCCAAAACGAAGGATAGGGCTTGGTTGACATTAAAACGAATCTCAGTCGTCCATCATTTCGCCATGTTTTTCTACTTTCCTCGCTGCTATCGATTTTGCTTTCCCCACTGCTACGGTTCACTATCTGTTAGGGCTTTCGTAGGCATTTCTTCTATGAGTGAGGAAGCAACCTGTAATAGCGTATCAACAACTATTTGTGTCCATATCAATGCAAGACGATTAAACGAATCTCAACAGTTCATCGTTCCTCGTCATTTTCCTGCTGCTTTTGGCCATATTCTCTCTTATTTTCCCCTGCTGTGGTTGGTATCTGCTCCTCCAAAGTCTCCGTCGCCGGTATTACCTTTCACTTCTCCAATTTGGTGAGCTGCACCCTGAAAATGAGCTGCACCCAGAAAATAAATTTTTGACGAGGGTTTTAGAGTATGTTTATTTAAATGAAAATTATGGCCAACATTCTAATAATGAGCACATTTAGGTTTTTAAATAAAATGGAAATTACAACAAAGATTCTAATAATGAGCAAATTTAGGTTTTAAAATTACAGCATCCTTTACCCTGTGTATAAGTTTAAATTAGCATCATTTACTACACAAATGTGTGAAAAAATAAACCAATTTTTTTCCTAATTCACCTTCCACACCTCAATGTACCCACTGCACAAGGTGCCATAGCTAGTAATAAATCTCAGTGACCACACATTGTCAATTATTGCAAGAATGATCAAACAAAGTTAAATGGGATGAAAATGGACTAGGGAAGGCATGGAAATTGTTGTTTCCGCACCTCACGTAATCTCTGACGTTGTGGCATATATCCACTGTATTATTCTGTCTATTCACGCTCACATTGTTGACGTACATAATTCCAGCATTCGCATTCACCCACATGGACTGTGGAAATATATGTCTATCAGATGTGATCGTACTAATTGCAAGACGTGAAAGATGAAGCATCAAATCCAACTCATCGGATGGCTTCTGTTTTTTTTTTAATTAAACAGAGATGGAGAGTTCAGACTTTTCATGTGGGTCCATGAAAAGAAAATGGACAATCCTACAAATTTAATTGTGCTGATTGTAAGATCTAGAATCGTTAGAGATGGGAGCGTCAAATTTGATTCATATGGTTTTTTTGTTTAATTAAATAGACAGGGAGAGGTGGACTTTTAGTGTGGATTCATGAAAAGAGAGGTGGGCTTTTAGTGTGGGTTCATAAAAAACAATGTGGATAATTTCATAAATTTGATTATGCTAGTGGTAAATTTTAAATCATCAAAAATAGAAGTGTCAAGTCTAATTTATTGGATGTCATTTTATTTATTAGATAAAGAAAAGGATACCACAAATTTAACCATGATAAGAACTAGAAATGTCAAAAATAGAAGCATCTAATCTAACTCATCAAGTGCCATTTTCTTTTTGTTTGATTGGACAAAGACAGATTTAACCTTACTAATGAAAACTAGAATAATAAATGATAGAAGCATCAAATCCAACTCATGTGAAAGCATATTGTTTTGTTTGGAAATTTTGGACGGCACATTATATGTTGTACAAGTAAATTTAATTTTCTGATGTAACCACCCCACCAAACCTTAGAGAGTTCATATATCCACCACGACTCAAAAAATATCACCCTAGTGTAGTTTTCCTTCCACAATATTCTGAGGCCTCATATCGTTGCGAATCTCATAGGTAAGCTCTGGTTCACCTCTTTATCTCTTGCGTTGTTTGTATGATTGCCGTGTTCCTTGTATTGTCTTTGTTAAAAGGAACGCACATCCTTTTGGAAAAGGCGTAGGTGTTTTCTTCACTGTTTATTCTGCGAGTCTCTGTCCTGCGACAGTTTACAGTAGGAGGGTGTTTGCAGTTCAAAGACGAAGTGTTCACTGTGAGTTCGTTGGTCGCTCGCGCCTCGCAAGTCGAGTCCAGCGCTGGAAGCAGAAACGAGTGATAACTGCAACCACCAAGGTTTTCTTGGACGCTGCAAGAGACGACTGTGGAAGGCAGAGGTAGGCACCATCCGCAGTGCTATTTTAAGATTTTGTTTTTATTTAGATTTTCTTAGCTGCGGTGTATTTGTATTTTATTTCATTTTTGGGTTTACATTTTCTAAAATTCCATAAAATAAGTTTTAAACTTAATTAGAGTCATGAAATTTCTACGGTTTATAAAGATAGAGTTTGTAGTTTTTGGCTGGATTGTATTATCTTAATTTGTTGGATTAAATTGCGTAAGTTTCAGAGTATATCAGTCTTTTCAGTTTTAAAATTTTTATATTTAAATATTTGATTTAGATTTTCAATTATTAATATATGAAATATATAAAATTTTAACACATCTATAATTTTTAAATTATTTATATTTTAAGATAATATGTTTGAGTTCAATATTTAATTTATAATTAAATTTATCAAAAATTTAATTACGAAAACAAACTTGTAAATTTGCACTACTCAAATTTAATTACCATTTTTTGATGAATTGTATTTTTGTGCGACTCAATTTAAATTTTTATCTTCATTGAAATTGAACAAAACTTAGTCTTGTGACATAGGATACAACTAAACAATTAATAGACTTTAATAGACTTTTTCTCAAAATTTGGGCACCTAAGAATGTTCCATTCATGCCTATAAGTGGATTTGGGGTTTGACTACAATAACCTATCTTAGTTTCCCTTAGCTCCTAATGGTTTGACCTTGCCAACACTGAATGCATTTTTAAGGAATTCCTCATTTTTTTCTTGATGCAAGGGTGCCAAGAGCCATAAAAAATTTGCACTTGGTGGGAGTAAACCAAAGGTGAAAGAATGTCAAGGTAGGTAGAAGATTTCTATTGTAGGCCTCATTTTATCATCAAAGCTCTTGTTACTTCTAAGTGACATCAATTTGAAAAATCCTTAAAACACTTAAGAAAAAAAAAAGCCAAACTTTGACCAATCATTTCTTTAAATTTGTGGCACCTAGGAATGTTTTGTTCATGCTTATAGCCAGATTTAGTGTCTGACTATAGTAACCCATCTCAATTTGTGGAACTCAAGAATGTTATTTTTATTCCTATAGTTGGATCTGGGGTCTGACTATAATAACTTATCTCGACTGAAGTCCCTCAACTTTGGCGATTTAACCTTGCACACAAAAATTACATTCTTCTGGACAAAATACCCCAATGGCATTGAGTGCAAAGGTGCTAAGAGCCAATTTTTGTCCCTCGTTTCACCGAATTGAGGGTGGTAATGCATTAGGGTAGGAGAGGAATATTATTGGAGGCCTCATTTCATCGTTAAAGTCTCTTGATCCTTATGGGATACAATGGTTTGAAAAAGTCTTTTAAGAGACTTAAAATTAAAAAGAATAACCAAACCTTGATATATTGTTTCTTAAAATTTTGCATTGCACCTAAGAATGTTCCATTTGTTCCTATAGGTAGATTTTAGGTCCAATTACAATGAGATATCTTGGTTTCCCTCGACTTAAAATAGTTTGATCATACCAACACTAAATGAATTCTTATAAAATGCCTCTTTTTCATTTAGTACAAGAGTGCCATGAGCCAAAAGTTTCTTTGTATTCTTTGTGGTATTGAATTAAGGGTGTGAGCACATTAGAATAGGTGGGGGAATGCTACTATAGGCCTAGTTTTATTATTAAAAATTTGTGGCACCTAGGAATATTCATGCCTACATGTGGATTTAGGGTCTAACTATAGTAACATATCTTAGTTTCTCTCAACCCTAGATGTGTTGACCTTGTTGAAAATGAATAGATGCTTGCAAAATTACCCATTGATGTTTAATGCAAGGGTGCGAATAGCCATTATTTTCTTTTCATGCCTCATGGAATCAAATTGAGGGCTCGAGCATGTCAAGGTGGATGGGGGAATTCTAGTGGGGGCCTTGTTCCATTTTCAAAATCCTCTTGGCCATTTCAAACTATAGTAGGGGAGAGGGACTAGTATTTGTGTGGGCTAACTTTGTGAACATGTAGTGGTTGCATGAAATATCATAGGACCTATGTTTCTTTTAGAAATGTGAAATAGCCTATTATCTATGGGTAAGTGTATGGAAATGGTATACAAAAAGGGCATCAAAAGTGGCCCCTAAACCTGGACTTGGATGAGTAATTTGATATGCATATAATCAAAAATTGAAGATACAACAAGAACAATAATTTTATTACTCTAAATCTAGTTTCTAAACTACTGAAGTTTTTTTAAAAATGGTTAAGATTAAGAGGATTAAATTTTTCATGCACAAGAAAATGTTCTTATTTTTCTCACTAGAATATAATAGTGTCTGGTGTGTGTCACCCTATTTTTGTTTCATTTAGCATTTTTTAAAATTTGTTTGTTACAAATATAGTTGAGTGAGTATTAGAAGTTATGTAATTTTTTAGTGGATTTTTTTTTTTCAATTTTTAAAGCGGATTCATTCTAAGAAGCTAAATCACTAAGCAAGTGTGTCACATAAATTGCAAAAAAATAGTTGAAAATATATTTTTTTAATGTGTAAAGAATAAAGCCTGGAACAATCTTTTTTTTCAAATTTTGATAAGTAGGTCAAAATTATAAAGAAAAATCAATACATATGTATATGAGGAATATTGAACTAGTAAAATTAATTATAAATAAATATGTTATTATATTTAAAATTTAAAACTTAAATTATATGGTTAAAAAGCTAAGAAAACATGTGACATTTTGGTGGTAATTTTATTAGATATCAGTATACAATGTGTAAACCTAATGAAAAACTCCATGGAAAGTAAAAAACACATGAAATGGAGGAAAAATAATAATCTAAGCCTTTAGTCTCATTTTCCAAACCTATTCCAAGGAAAAATGGGCAAGAAAAAATTACTTATAAAACATGATCATATTTTAGAGAAGTTTAAAAGGCTCATTCAATTTATTGTCTCTCTATCTTTCTATCCCTATATTTCTATCCCTCTCTTTGTAACTCTATCTCCCCCTCTTTCCTCCCTCTCCTTCTATCTATATTTCTCCAAGTCTCTACCTCTATCTCTATCTCTTCCTTTCTCTCTATCTCTCTCTCTCACTCTCTTTCTCTATATGTCCCTCTCTCTATCTCTATCTCTCCCTCTACCTCTCTTTCTCTATCTTTCCTTCTCTATCTCTCCCTCTCTTATATCTTTCTATCTCTTGATCCCTCTCCCTCTCCATCTCTCCCTCTCTTTTCCTTTCTATATCTCTATCTCTCCCTCTATCTCTTTATCTCTTTATCCTCCCTCTCCCTATCTCTATCACTCTCCCTCTCCCTCTCTATATATCTCTCCCCCTCTGCCCCTCTCTCTTCCTCTCCATATCTCTCTCCCCCTTCTCTTTCTATGTATTTCTCCTTTTCCCTCTCCCTCTCTCCCTCTCCTCATTTCTCTTTATATATTTATGTCTCTTGCTCTATATCTCCCTCTCCCTTTTTCTATCTCTCCCTCTCCCTTTGTCTTTATCTCTCTATATATATATCACTATCTCTTTATAAATATTCCCCTCTCCTTCTCTACTCTCTTATCCTCTTTTTATATCTCTATATCATCCCTCTCTCTTTATCTTTCTACTTCTCCCTTTCTTTCACCCCCTCTCTCCCTCTCTTATATTTTTTTATATCTCTCACCATTTATTTATTTTTCTCTCCCTCTCCTCTTTATCTCTCCATCTCTCTCCCCCCATCATTATCTCTCACTCTCCCTCTCTATCTCTCACTCTCTTTATCTTCCTCTAACCTCCTTTGTTTTCCTCCCTTCTATCTCATTTTATCTTTCTCACAATTTATTTATATTTCTCTCCCTCTCCCTCTCCCTCACACAGACTCTCTATCCCTCTCTCTCTTACTCTCCCTCTCTATATCTCTATCTATATCTCTATCTCTATCTCTAACTCTCAATCTATCCTTCTCTCTATAATTCCTCTCTCTTTATCTCTCTCCATCTCTCTCCCTCCATTTCTCTCATTTCAATCTTTGTATATATCATTCTCTATCTCTCTCTCGCTCTCCTTATCTCCCTTTATCTCTCTATATCTCCCTCACTCTATCTCTTTCTCCCATCTCTCTTTCTCTTTCTCCCACTCTATCTCACAATCTCCACCCCTCTCCCTCTATCTCTCTTATATATATCAAGAGGTGCTTGATACCCTGGAAAATATTAGAAGAGATACATAGTCTATTCTTCAATTGAAGGCATACTATAAGTACTTATTGGTGCCCAAAAGGCTCAAACTTAAAGATCATCCTTCACTACTAATAAGTTCATGAATCTAAGTGTTCAATTTGATGATAGTGCTACAAGGGAAACATTGAGAGAAGAATATAATGAAAATGCTATTGAATCCAATTGCAACAAAGAAATTATTACAATAAGTTGCAATGAGCATAGAGAAATTTATAAGGTGGGTGATTTAGATCTAATTAATCAAATGTGACAATAGAGCATAGCATGTAAAGGGGGGAAATCCATGATTCTCCCAATATAGGATCAATATGATAAAGATATGATAAGAACCTGAAATAAAGTGAGATATCAATGTAGGAAGAAAAATAATAGGATCAAGATATGTGGAATAAATTTATAAAATGCACTAGTGTTTTGTGGTTACAAAATGTGTGCTCATATTTTATAAGCCACAAAACACACTCACATTATGGCTTGGTTTTACCATGCCATAACATGATCATGTTATGTGATTTTCAACATAAAATGAGCATGTTATATAGAAAATTGGCTATTTGGCCACTTTTTTGTAAACCATTTCCATGCACTTGCCCCTATCTACAACTAAGGTTTGGAGGTGTGACTCATCACATAACTTGCCACATTAGCACATCTAGTGAGAAGTGTCCTAAAATTGACTTTTTAAATATTTGACCAAAACTTAATCATGGTATCCCTAGTAGTCAAACAAAAAAATATTTTTTGTTGTTAGAACAATATCATATTATTATTGTAAATATAACTTATATGCAACCTAAATAATCTCAATAGATTTTGGTTAGCATAAATGTTGTTATGTCTAACCTTTATATCCAACACAAATTAACCAATAGTTGAACACAAAAAAGTATTTATTGTTATAAAAACAACACATTATTATTTAAAATATAATTTATCTATATTCAATTTTAAATGATTATAAATTGTTTTGGCAATCCTTCACATTTCATGGGCAAATACAAGGTATTTATTGTGCTCATCTTTTATATTTGTGATAGTAAAAATTATTAATATGAAGTACTTCAATGCATATACATTGCCACCCAATAGTTGTACACATAATAATAGTATTTTTCATTATGACAACAATACTTATTTAAATGAGCACCTTATTTTATAAATGGCACACTTATAGTGGATAATTATGATATTTTATATGAAACAAAATACATATATTTCACTTGTTAATGAATGTATTTATGATTTTTTATATATCATTCATAGGTTCACATGTATTTATGTATGGGTCTATCTTGACCAACATTGGATATGTTTTGATTTATATGTGTATTAATAATTGACAATGTATAGCATGAATATGTTGCAAGACTAAATTTTATAACCACAAATACTATACCAACAATCAAATCTCACCCAATTATTGACCCCTCTTCCCTAATATATCAAAAACTCTTAAAATTTTAAGAATAAAAAATGATCAAACTTTGAAAAATCATTGATAATAAATAAATATTAATAAGTTTTAAATTAAAATAAGTTTTGAAATTTTAATAACTAGAATATGAAAATAGATTTGAATTGAGAAATACAAAAATAAAATTTAAATTTGAACAATTGACATGTATTAATAGAACTTGAACTAAAAATATTTTAAATTGATAAAACGAATCCTTTATACGCATAGCGTAAGCTTCTATTTAAAAAAATATGGCCATTTCATTTTAATTTAGTACAAAATTAAACACAGACGTTCTTAAAAAACAAAGTTAAATGCGATGGAAATGGAATCGAAATAGAGAAAGAGTGGAAATTATTGAAAATTATTCGACACACCAATTGTATTGTGATGTTTCACACTCACATTGTTCAAGGCAAGCAACATCTGTTCACTATGCTGGGTAATTCCACGAAGTAATTAAATGATACGAATGCAACGAAAAGCGTGGTTAATTCCACAAATTTCAGAGCTAAAATATCTTTACCCAATTTTACTTTGACAGCAAACACGAAGCGTCAAATCTAACCCATCAGTGCCATTTTCTTTATATTTAATTGAGCAGAGACTTATCTGTCAGTCATTCAATTGTGTCTATTCATTCTTTTAACTTTTTTCTGATGAATTATTGAATGTGATTCAAAATATTAAAATATAAAATATATACAATGAATTCACAAAATTAAAATTGACTTGTTTGGTGGACCACAACCCACTAAATGATATGATCATTTAAGTAGAACTAGTTCTCATGCTTTATTCTCCCATTGACCTTGTTCCTCTAGAATTATCTATTGATGTTATAACATGCTACAGATTAATAGAAATAGTAGGCAAGCAATAACATTCCTTTATGCATTTGATATAATAGATGGATGATCAATTGTATCATGTATATAATCGATGGTGACATACTCAATCTATATCCCTCCTACCATCAATTTAGTGTTAATAGACACTTATCTAAATATTTATGATATAACCCTCTTGAAATCAATTGTTAATGCACTATAATATGAAACCCCCATAAAGAAATATTTGAATTACTATAAAAATAAGGGAGAGGACTCCACATTCCCTATTGATTGAGAAAGGCAGGAAAGAGAGGAAGTAGATGACTGAAGTCAATTTATTAAATAGAAATATTGCACTAAATTTGCTAATTGGATTGATACCTTGGTTGATCTTGTGCTAAGCTAATCCATTGAATTCTTATGGATTGTTGAAAAGAATAATGTTGGATAATTGAAGACCTCAATTGGATGCTCTTATCTCCTTCATTAAGGGTGGGAGTGTCCCCACTTTTCTTGTTTAGAAGGGTTTAGGAATTTACACAATTATTGAGGCTACAAAAATAAAAATGAATGAAAAAGGTTTCTCTCTAAGCCTTTGAAAGGTTACAATTTTTCTCTTGATAAAAAAAACTTTTATGTTTTTTTTAATTATTTGAGAGAGTGTATTATAATTTTATGAGAAACAACATTTGTTAGTTTTTAATGAGATGAATATAGTTTATTTTTATAATTAATGTGTTTTTCTCTCTATAAAATAATAGATTATTATTTTTCTTGTAAATTCTTTTTGCATCAATCATTCTTACATTTATGATATTGAGATCTTTATGAGAGTTTGAATGGTGAACTTTGTGTTATTTGTGCACACAACTAAATTTAGTGGAAAGAGCACCTTTTTAGTTTAAGTTTTTTCATATGTGCATACTATATTATCGTTTCAATTTCTACGTTATTATTAGAAAGATATGTATTTGTATTTATTTTCTTGTTTTATTCACTTTTCTTCTTTTAAGTTACATCTTTTCCAACCTTTACAATTTTTAATCAAATGTTTCTTTTATATAAAGACTTTGATTTTTATATGTAAACTGAAATCATTTATCTCATAATAATCATGTCAAATTATTATTCACATGCTTTTATTAAATATATATATATATTTTAATAATATATTATTAAAATTTAATCAATAATTATATTTCAAAATACATTATCTATTTTATATATACATATGTATAGGTATGATAAAAATTAAAAATAAAATATTAAACAAAATATTTATAATTTTTAATAATATTATTATTTTAATAAAAAATCAACAAATATACAATTTCAACACAATAATATTTTAAAAGAAAGAGAAAGAGAAAGATGAGAAAATTAAAGAAAAAATAAAAATAATTGAACATGAGATAAAGATGGTGAAAAGAAAGAAGAAAAAGATATCATAAAAGAAAAGTTTGGGCTAGAGGAAGCTAAGGCTTATTATCTATATCATGTTTGTAGAAGGTTAAAATAGCTTCCTATGCAATAACATTTTATATCACATTTTAAAAAGTAAAAGAATTAAACACTAGAATCACTAATTTAATGAGATTTTTTTAATATTATTCTTTGGAGAAATCAAATTTACATTAACATTTGCTATTCTGACTTGACAATATAGGTAATCTGGGAAATCTTGGTCAAAAATGTAACAAAAGCAAGAAAAGGAAAGAATAATAAAGATCAATAAGTCGCTCTATATTTTTAGTGGGAAGGAGAAAAGAAAGACTTAGCCAGTCTGCCCGTGTCATGTGGCAAGTTTTTATGGGATAAGGGGAAAGGGGAAAAGATCGAAGAAAATACTTTTCGAGGAGAGGCTTGTCTTTGTGGCTCATTGTTGTGCAATCTATGGCAGATTTGAAGGAAGCTGTTGAGAGGGTGTTGCTGCCATTGCAACTTAGCCTTGGACTTTTTCAGATCATGAAGTCGACGCCTCTTTGGGCGGTCATACATTGCACCCTTGCCTACTTCCTCCACTGCTTCTATTTCCCTTACACAGATTACAAACAGCTCCAGGGATTCCAAGGTCGAGTTTTCAAAAAAGTGATCTCTCATGCCACCACAGCAGGGTCGAAAGTGAAAAAGCAGAAGGATCCTACAAAACCTAAGAAAGAAGAGAAAGCTGGGATTGATAAGCCAGTCTCAGTGGTCTACCTGGGCAAGAAGTTTGTACTAGAGCGAATGGAAGGAGACAAGATGCAATTAAAGTTTGAATTGGAGCGAAAGGAAGGAGAGAAGAAGTTAATGAATGGGCCTGCATACTACATCACAGATAAAATGTGGGAAACTGTGAAGTACATTGAAAAAGTGGCTTCAAAGACGGTGTTTGTGAAAGACCAAAAGGAAATATGGGAAGAAGTGGTCACGGGCGATATCATGAAGTTTGAAGAAGGCTGGATTCCGTGATATTGGATAACCGCACGGTTATTCATCTGGACCAGGATTACTTTCTGCCAGTCAACTTATTAAAGTCGGAGGATAAGTTGATGAAGACTTTAAACTTCGTGGCTCTGTTCCTAAAAACTCAAAACCAGATTTATTGGCTCATTCCTGCATTGCTAACTTTTATATCAGCGATCATGGGGTTCAGCACAACAGTGAGGCTGCGTATCGATGGCTTTATCAATACAATCTTGTGCAGATCAGTACAGTTGCTGTTTGACCTACTGCCTTTGGCAACTAGGAGGTGGGTGTATTCTTGGGGGAACTGGGTGGAGAATTTGAAGCCTAGTAACGATTTGAAATCTAAGATTGTGAGCGGCAGTATATTCGCGCTTGTTGCTGCAGGTGCAAAAGTTCACTCTGAATCCTTAGCTGATTGTGAAACCTTGGCTGGCAGGGACCGTATACGTGTGCTTGTTGGTGAAGGTGCAAAAGCCCACCTTGAAAGCTTGAGTGACTGTGAATCCTTGGCTGACCTTGTAATCATGGCTGACCAGACCAATATACGCGCTCTTCTTACTGGAGGTGCAAAAGCTCAGCCTGAACCCTATGTTGACTTTGAACCCTTGGTTAAACTTCCGGTAGAATCGGTACATGAGATTTGGCCTAAAGTTGGACCCTTTTTGTTCAAATGTGACTCTAAATGTGACTTAAAATTTAGCTCAAAACTGTTCTCAGTTTACATAGAGTGGATCTTCGACAACACTACTCAAATATGTTCGTTAAAAGCCGGTCGTGTTGCATCGCAGGAGTCGTTAATATCCCATGATATTTATATTGTCCCTGATGATGACGATTGTAGCCGGGAGAATGATACAAAGCACTCCAGATTTGCTTGTTCCTGTGGAAAGGAGGAGCATTATAAGTCGTTAATAGCCGATGGTTTCGATACAACATCTGTTGATGTTGAGTGTAGTAGCGAGGAGGCCATAAAACTACTCATATTTGTTTTTCACATGGCAAAGCACAAATCAGGTTCACTGAAATCTTATAACCGTAAAACTAATAAGGTGTGTGTCCGCCGATTCGTAGAGTCCATCAATGCCTATGCCAGAAGCAGTTATCCTCCACTTCACAGATTGGTTATGGACGACGTAGTTGTCCGCTGATATTCTTCAGCTCCATTAGAGGATGCCCTATTTGTATTATCGTATAAGCAAACTATTGTTATATGGTATGTTTCCTTCAAAGCTATAGAAAATAGAGTCGTGCCAATAAAAGTTAAAGTAAAGCTGAAATTATTATAGAGGGATCCATCATGTTAATTAATTGAGAGAGATTGTGTATTAAATTACGTTGAATAGCATTGGATTCACTTTATGCGCCATAAGTTGTAAAAAGGTCTATTTATCTAGCAGTATATAATGGTAATGGTTGCGTTCTGTGGTGCAGTTTGATCTTCCATCGCATGGAATAGAATAAGTAATGAATGGTACATATAACAAGGAACAATGAATCTGTACATTTCTGTTTGTTTTGAGGTGGTATTACTTGCATAAGTTTCTGTTATGATGATCTAGAGGATTTTTTTTTAGCATGGGACTTTAAAATATCCTATTCTGTTATGGCTGATCCAGGTCGAAGCATATTTATTCAATGTTGCAATTCAAATACCACAATTATGTTTATTATGTGTTCACAGTTTCAAGAATTGTCAAAGGAAAATGTAACTTCAGCAATTTGAGATCAGGGTAATCAACTTCAGAATAGCTGTAAGATGAACTTATGTAGAGTGTTTCAGCTTAAGTATTAGTCTATTGTTTCATCGGGCCATGGCCATATGCTGACCTTTCGTAATTTTCTGCATACCAGCCGTAATTTGAACTTACGTAGAGTGTCTCAGCTCATGTTTTGGTCTCTTGATCATGGTTTTATGTTGGCTAATTGTACTGTAGTATTCTTTAGCTACTAATTGGTAGCTGTAATTCTTTGAAATCTTGCTTTATTTAATACAAAAATAAACTATGTATATTATATAGTGTTAATAATTATTTCTAGTTTCAGCAAATATAAAAAAGGTTTGTAGTGTTATCACCAGGGTAGATTATAAAACTCAGAAACTGTAACACTAAAAATTATTATTTGGTCTAATATTTTAGATAAATATTTTTTTATTAATATGTAATTTATAATTTTTTAATATATTATATTTTTAAATAAATAGGATATATAATATTTGGAAAATACAAGTTTCTAGTATAATTAGTTTAATAAAAATATTATGTAACATAAACCATTGTATTAAAAAAAAAAAATGTGAATAGTTAGACAAAAAAAAAAGAAAGAAATCTATGAGTAATTTTTATGTTGGTTGGCATTCAAACAAAGAAGGAATTGATGAGCTAAACCTACATGTAATAAGTTTTATTAGAATACTGATATTCATAAATTTCAAGAACAAGTTGTATAACAAACTCAATCAGCATGTCATGTATCCCCAACTTACTTCAATGTTTTGAGATTTTTTATGTACACATTGCTCGCACATCTAAGCTATTTTTCAAAAATTATGATGTGTATACTTAAATGTTAAGGGAAAGGAATGTCAAATTAAGAATAATAAGTTGAAACTCATGATTGGGCAAAGCATAGTTGAGAGCCTATTCTTTAGACAAAGTAAGCCTTCTTTAGTTTAGGTTATTCTAGGACCAAGAGGGAAAACCCTGAGGTTTCTAAAAAAAACATAAATAAAATGATTACAAGTGTGATTGAAAGCAAACCCATCTTCAATCAATGAAATTCTTATAAATGTTTCACTAAACTTCATTTTGCAAACTTGTTGATGAAGGACTTAAGAACCTCTTTCAACATATATCATGTCTCATATACACAAGTGATGAAACTAATTAAGATGGTTAAATATTTATGTAGTGTAGCAATATGCTTCATACATGACAAACCAAACAAACAACATGGCTTAACCTTGATATTGTAAAATTCAAGTATGCTAGGTTATGCAAATTGATAAATAGGTAACAAGCAAATTAATGTTTTAAGAAGATATATTGTTTAATTTTTTTGAAGTGGTATAGTGTAAAGTAAGGTTGTAAGAAGATTGGAGTCTTAATCCATATTAAGTGTAAAATTTAAGTTCTCAATCCTATAACATACAAGCATGTATCTTTATTCCTAAAAGATAAATCTAATTCAATGATAGATATAGAAACTAAGAATGAACATGAATCACATAAGCTCTATTGTATTCTTACAAACTTGTTTAGTGCAAAGATATATTATAAACTCTTAAAAATGAGGGATGTTATAAAAATCCATGAATCGACACAAATGCTCCATGTATTGCAACAAGAAAATGCCTTAAGAAATCCTACAGGAAATTATAACTTCTATTGAAGTTAACTAGTTGACTACAATGTCATACTAGCAAATGTAATATTAATTACAACAAGAGTTTCCTAAAACAAGCATAATACTCAAGAAGAAACCCAAATTACAAGAAGACTTTATTTAGTTAGGTATCTCCTTAAAATTTTGAAATACGTGAAAAAATAATTAAAAAATATAGTTTGAAATAATGTTTGACACCTTAAAACTCTAATTAAATTAAGAATAGTCAAAGAGTTCTCTAATAGGCAAAATAAACTAGCAATAATAACATTTTCTCTATCAAAACTGCATATATAAGCCATAGAGTTGCCCTAAGATCACTGACACTTAGACATGTGGAAATCCTATTAGATTTTCATTTTATTACTAAAAATCAATTTACTCTTGGAATGACTTCTTAAGAGAATATTTTTATACACAAGTAATTCACTTAAATGAATTTTGGTGTACACATATTGATCATGAGGCCCCTATACCACCAATATATTTTGAATACATAATAAACCCTCTATTATTGGGAAAGGATCTAGTAATTAGCTTAGTATCAATTATATCTACCATAAATCTTGAATTCAAATGGGCTTGGAACACAACATGGAAAATTGCACAACTACAAAGAACATTGAGGCTTAGGAAAAGCTCATATTTTATGTCAAAATGGAATCATACATCATGTTGCATTAGCAATCTCTCAACCACAAAGAAAATGGGATTAAATCTTACCTCTTAATTAGTTTTAGGTTCTAAAATGATTTTCTTACAACCAAATAACAAAGGAATTATTGCCTTGAATAATAAATACAATATGTCTTTATATGAAAAAGTATACTAATTTGAAAAATGCATTGATGAATTTAGGTAAATTGAACCCATGTGGATGCACTTGCACAATATACACAAGCTAGATAAGTCAACAGGGTTGAGAATAAGGTGACAATTGTAGATATGGATTAACAAGGAGAATCCACATCACTTGCAACTAGTCTACATGTCCATACATCTTTATTATGTTCAAATATGTATTCGTGGCACCATTTACTTGTTAAAATCTATTGAAACCATTGGGATTATAGTAGTTGTTGTTGACTTGCACGTATATATCATCTCTAAAGTATATGTGAACAATACTTGATATTCATAATAAAGTCATGTAATCACCATCTTAAAAAAAATTGCATTTAATCTAAACCTATCATTCTTGAGAACATTATATGTCATTTGTAATACTACCCCAGACTTATATAAAAAACTGCAAATAAAATAAAATAAATATATGTCAAATTCTTTAATCAATAGACATGAAACTTTGAATATTGATGAAAAGTCCTACGGTCCTATCCATAATGATGTCACTTAAACTTAAACATGTCTTTTGGATTTGAAAACCTCGCCAAGCTGAAATGGAAGAAACTCCTCGGTCTACTAATGTGGATGTCAAATCACCACTGAACTAGAAAACAGAGGGGAGACTGGGTCAACCAATTCCTCTAGACTTCAAATATGAAAACATCAGATGTAAGACTGCAAATGCTATTCATTATATAAAGATATCCAGTCTACCAACCAAAACCTTCTAGCTTTGACTTTTTAAATTTGAAGCAACCTACAAATATGAATAGATAAGCGGACACAGGTCTGTGTTTACACCGGAATTGAAACATGCATACCTCACATGCAACCCTCTCGTAGAAATTTAGTTTATTTAGAACTTTGAAGTTGGTAAGGTCTGAAACGTGACTCTTTAACATGAACATGTGGAAGGATGTAAGCGACAGATTTGAAATAGTAGCAGCGATCTTTTCGCTCGAGTAGTTTTAATAAATACACCCACTTTTGAAAGTTCAACTCATACGGTTCCCCGGACACGAGGGACCTTGTAAAACATAGTTAAGGAAAAAATATAAGTATTATGGAGTTAGGTAACACACAAACATAATCTAAAAGAACACATGGATGGGTTTGGTAGGCACAATCATCACTCAGATTTTAAGATGGATAGGGGAGAGGACCGAGTACCTGAGCATGTTTCAATAATTGTGATAGTAGTTGTTTATATAATGTCCAATATTTTTATCAATATTGGACCAATAGTTGTGACTTTAAAGTTGTTAGTGTTGATGATGACTATCCATAATTAAACAAATTGTATTCTTTTGATCTAAAAAGCAACCAATCATGTGATTCCACATCAGTGCTCAATAAAACATGCTGTGAATGCACAAGTATTGGTCTCACTTTTTTTTTTGCCCTTTTTGGACACTTTGACAAAAAGCATGCTGATGTGGCCTTGAAACCTGTTATAAGCAGGGGACTTGCCAAGTAAGCTGCTATAAAAAATTGGGAGTGATTTGAAATTTCCACATAGGATAATTAGAAGGGCGAAGTTAGGGTGCTCAACTACTGGGTCCTCTCCCCTAATGGATTTCAAATTTTTCATCTAGCGTAAATTTACAAGATAGCTTGAGTCCAATAGAGTTTAAGCATGATATTAATTAAGAATTTGGAAGCAAAAGGTTGACAAGGCTATTTAGCATATTAAATGTTCAAGTCTAAATTAAAATTTATAATAGTGAGGATCAAGCCTAGGAAACAAGGCATGGGAATAACAAGCAAGCTCAAAGACATTTAATGGGATATTATGTTATCATTGTAAAAATTTAAGGTCAGGGAAAATATAGATAATTTGGAGGAAAGAGCATGAATAGACAATTGTAACGAAATCTATTGAATTGGCAAAGAAAATAATATAGGCAATCATAACAATCACTCAAGTCTGCAAACCATGATGAATACAAAATTAAATTCAAAACTTGAACTTGA